>LTAE01009790.1:3007-17940 GCA_001647135.1 Pontederia paniculata
GGTTGGGATTTGTGCATGTGTGAGGTCGACGGACTAGAGTAGTCTTGTTATACTTGCTTATTAGCATTTACTTATGAGTAGGAAACTTGTATAGTTCCTAACTTTCTATTTGTCTCATATTATTCATCCGTTTTGGCCATACGGATTTGAGATGTTGATTATATCCCACATGTGGATTTTTGATGGCCGGTGTTCCTCATATATATTCGTATTATGATGTCGAGCCATCGTGCTCCTGTGATCACAGTCTATACGTTTTATGGGCAGTTGTCCCTTTTTATGTTTATATTCAGTTTATATAAACTGTTATATACATGGATATTTTTGCCACTTATCCATTTTACGCCGAGATGCTACCAAAATTTTTGGCAAATCCATGACTTGGATTCGATTTATTTTTATTCTTCCGCAACGTTCAAATATTTGAACTTGATATAGTGTTATGTTTATTTTACCCCCTCGTGACGGCTAGCGGTCGATTATGTCGGGGAGGGTTGTCACAACTGCCGCCAGGAGGAGGACATGGGACTAGAGGAAGAGGCGGAGGAGGAGAAGAAAGGGTGCTCCTGCTCCATCTTTACTTTGCACCATTTTGTTGCCTGTTAATTCTGTGGCGCTGATGGACATTGGAGAGGAAGGATAATATATGTATATATATATATATAGAGAGAGAGAGATGCATGCATGTCTTTGACTATACGCTCGATAAGATGATAAAGGTAAAAAGTTAAATCTACTTGCATGCATCTCCACCACCATTTATGGTGTGTGTGTATGTGTAGTAAAATCTAAATCTATATGCATGCATCTCCATTATCATACTTGATATGCTAAGAATAATTAAAAGCTCATCGCCATGATTTTGTTTTCGCTATTTTTGCTATCATACATGATATGGGATTCTTTTTGTTTCCTTATTTAAATAAGTTAAAAAGTACTTATATTTTAACAAAAAAGATAATACTATTAAGATTAAAATAAAAGATAATAAAAGCTAGCTTTCTAGTTCTACTTGGTATCAAACTTCAATAACTAAATACTCAAGCGAGAAGAAATAGAAAAAATATTCAAATTTCATTAATATATGGCCTTGAAATTCTACTAGAAAGGTTAAAAGAAGTAAAAAACAAGGGTTAATAGTACTATATGAATGGTAACTTTGGATTTTTACTTTTTCTATTTTTTATTAATTTAAAGATGAATGTGAGCAACTAAAAACTACTAAAGCAAATATGATTCATAAAATACAAGCTCCATTTAGATTAAACTGAATCTATAGAGTACAATGCATAAAGATAAAATGGTCGACTCAATAAAATAAGAAGAAAGAAAGAGAGAAAAAGCATAACCAAAAGCTAATCTCAATCAGGTGACGAGAGGGGGCGACTCGAGAAAGAATCAACAATTAGACTTACGCCACATTTTCTCTTATATATATTCATAGGTTTAATGGAGGTGTCCCTCTTTTAAAAGAGGAACACCCTCTGGCATATTTTTCTAACTGTCCGATCTAAGATCCACGACTTAATAAAGAGGCGCCTAAACCCACATTAAACCCATCCGGTTCATGTAAAAAAAAATAGCGCTCGCTTGGTTCACCTCCTCGCGGTTTTCCCCATCGTGGTTTATGGCACGATCTCATGGCGACTTTTCCCATGACTCACCTGCGTTGTTGACTGCTTGCCTGCGCCTGTGTTGTTGAATGCTCGTCGTTTGCTGCTCGCTGCCCTCGTTCTTCTCTGACTCGTCGTTCGCTATCTCGTCAGGATCGTGCTTCCCCTTCCCCGCCTCGCTGCATTGTTCTATAACTTCTCGTCGCCTCGTCGCTGCACTACTCTATCACTTTTTGCCGGCCCTGTTCGCTGGTACGCCGCTGCATTGCTCTCATCTTCTCGCTACAGCATGGTTCGTCGATGGTGATACCCTGCTTGATACAGGATGTCGTCGCCGCCCTGTTTGCCGTCGTTGATCTTATATCCAAAATTCTGCTATGAGTGAGTTTGTAAGATTAGAATTTGGGAGCATGTATCCTTTCTTCATCCTTTAAGCTCTTTATTAATATGCAAGATTATGTTATTGCAAAAATAGTTGCTTAAACATGTGAACTGATTAATGCCTAGATTATTTGGAATGCCATGGAAGTAATTTCTTGTGAAAAAATGAGAGAGACGTTTGATCAACCTGAATTTTGACTAGGATTGTTTGGTCTATTTTTTTGTGAGCATTGTATTTTTGAATTTTGACTTGACTTAGAACGTGAAACTGACCCTACTTCTTTGTTTTCTTTTTCGTTAACATTGTATTTTTATCATGCGTTTGTTACCATCTCTACTGATCCAAGTTCTAATGGCCTTATTTTTTTCATGGAAAAATTGATAGTCTACTTGTTAAAATTGGCTTAGTGATTTAATCACTCTAGTCATGTTTCTTGTTGCTTTGCAGCATATACAATCATCGATTTTCATTTGGATGCTTTTGTATTACGTGTACATGTTTTATAGAGGTCACTACTGTTTTAAATTTCTTTTATTTTCGCACAATCTTTTAAATTTCTACAGGAATTGTCTGAGACGATATCTTTGATCCATTTAGGTAATGTAGAAACCCTTTGTGTTTATTTATCTCTTAACTCACCTTTGATTCCCTTATTATTTCTATGTTGTATAAATATCTGAGTTTACACTATATACCTTTGCTTTTGTTTGACTATTCAATTTATTTGCTAATAATTTCTTTTATACTTCAGGTAACTCATGCATATTCATGTCAAAAAAGCCTATGTAGGAGTGAGCTTAAGCAGTGGGTGTTATGACATTTTAAGCAATGTGGAGCTTGGCGCTAATTGCAAGTGTTTTGTGCATTTGGTTGGACAGGCTTCAACTATTCTTTTCAATGAATTGCACCCCTTTTGGCAGCTAATGCATATATTTGTTCTCTTTCTGGTGAAACTACTAATTTGTGCTTGTGCAAAAAGAGCAAATATATGCTTAGTATCCTTTGGGATTCTTTATGATAAACATGACCGATTCTTGTTATCCCTTGGGTGCACTGCAGAAGTTTTAACAAGTTTTAACATATAAATAACACAACACAACACAAGTCACAACACAATAGAGAGAAGGCTGCAGACGTGCAAAGGAAGAAAGGAGAAGGAGCAGCAGTAGCAGCAACAACTTACCTTAACAGAGGGGGTTTAATGGGTGCACTGCAAAAGTTTAAAAACACAAAGAACACAACTGATAGGGCTGCAGAGGTGCAAAGGAAGGATGGGAGAAGGATTAGCAGCAGCTTACGTTAACATAACATAAGCATCCGCCCAACTAACTGAACATGGCAGGGCAGGGCAGGGCATTAAATGCAAATGAGACTTTTCTCGCTCTATTCCTGTTTGCTTCGCCACAGACTCGAAGTTGCGGCTCCTTCCAGCCGCCTGGAAGCCAAACGTCTCGCGCGAAAGAGTGCCGATGGCATAGCTCTTATCATCATAGTCTGCACGATAGGTGCAGACGTTATTAACGCATTTGTAAAACGGTTGTTTGCAGAGGGGATCCTCGCAGGGGACATGCATGTACGTCTTGGAAAGTTTCGGTTCAAAGATGCGGCCAACCTGATCGAAGCATGGGTTGCAGGGCTGGCACTGTGTCCAGGTGAGTGCGCTCGCCATGTCCAGCCACAGGAAGTAGTTCTCCATGCCTGAACCGGTCCCAATCCTCACGGCGACCATGTAAAGGCCCTCGAGGCTCTGGCGCACGGGGGGCCGTATGATTTTGAGATTTGCCTTCTCTAATGAGGAGGATTTGAACCACTGCAAGCGTGCGTCCGAGAGCTTGTGGAGCCTCTCGTAGCGCTCGTCGTCGGTGAGGTTTGAGGTGTAATATAGGGAGCGTTTGGAGTCCCGGTGGATGAGTTCTAAGCTAAAGCCAGTTGCTCGCCCATTGTTGGTGTTGGTGGCTGTGGTAGTCAAGATATGGAAGCATAAGACGAAGATGAGATGGAGTGCTCCTGCTCCAATTTTAGTGTGCACCATGTTTGGAGCTTGTTGCTGATGAATGGTTCGGACGTTAGTGTTGACGAGGGATTAAGAGGATGGTCCCATTATTATTATACAAGATCAAGATATATGAAAGGAGACTAGAGAACTAATAGTAGATAGCTTGATCATTACTTAATGTGTATTAACGGGAAGTATTTTGACGAGTTTTTTTTTGTTAAAACAATTTAACGAGTTCTTTTTATAAAAACAATTTAACGAATTTTATGCTAAATTAAGCAAATGGTCAAATATTTATGGCATTCAATGGGATATAGATAATTTAATGATATTTATTAGTTTTCATTCTGGGGGTAATTCCTTCCCTTAAATGCCAATTTTCACCTCACCTCCTAAACTTTATATATTATCCATTTATCTTTCCTTAAATTTCTAAATGCTTCCACTTTAACTCCAAATATCTAAATTTAAATTTCTTTCTACCCTGTTAGCCTTGTTTGATTTTAGTTATTTATTTTTAAAAAATAAACGGGACCTGCCCGAATCTCATCTTTGTATTGGTCCCTTTTTAGCTTTATTAAATTTTTATATTTTAAAAACCCAATAGTTAAATTAAATAAATATAAAAAGATAAATGTATTATTATAGATAATTAACTTTTATGCATTTGGAGTTAAGTTTAGTTTTTAGAAAGTTGAGGAGAGGTAAGTAGACAATATTAAAGCTGAAATGAAAATATATAGGGAGGAAAATGGAACTTAACTTTTTAAAGACTTAGTAGTAAATAGACCTATTATATTACAATTAATGGAGAAGAAAAATAGTACGTGAATTATCTAGAGGTCAATTCATGTAAATTAAAGAAGATAAACTTGAAATAAATGTAGGGCGTGCCTAATGCCACTCATAAAATTTTAATGTCGTTCTTTCTTACCTTTTTTACCTTTATTTATTTTATACTAATAAAATCTTAATTAACTTTTGAAAAAAAATTGACACATTCCCTAAAAAGTTAGTAATATTTTATCTCTTTTTTTTATTATAATTTATTTCCTTCACTTTATTAAATTTATTATTAATGTAATTTCTTAGTCATACGTTGTAATACTCTTTTTCCATTATAACATTTTAACACTATTTATTATCTTTATTACACCTAATTGTTATCATTATATTATATTATTTATATGATTTCTAATATGATTTAGATTATTTTTTATAAATAAATCACCATTTAATAAATTTGGGATTATTACTAAATTTAATCTAGATTTCAAACATCTACTCAACCGTAAAAAAACACATTTCAAAGTGATAAATAAATAAAATTTGGAAATAATCAATTTATTATATCCTAAAGGTAACACAAAATGCATGAATATATTTTGATTAGTGTATATTTTAATGATAAAGGAGTGCATAATATTTTTTTAACAAAACAAAGTATAAGATGCTAAAAAGTATTATTGAGAAGATGCAATGCATGAATAATAAATATTTGTATCTTATGCTTTTATTTTGTTATGCACTCCTAATAGAAAAATATTATATTGTACACTTGAAAAAAAATTGTATGGTATTAACACAAAAAATGAGTATTATTACATACACCAAAAAAATAATATAATGATAAATAACTAGTTGTGATTAAATAAATAGATAGCAACAAAAGATTATATTTTTAGTAAAAAAAATGATTAGTATTAATAGATAGTTCTATCAATATATAACCAGCTTTATTTGGAATGTGCCAACTCTTTGAGAAAGATTAATTAAATTGTTTATTAATATCGAATAAATAAGAGCAAAATCAGATAAGAAGTGAAAATAAAATTTTAGAAGTGATATTAAAGGCACCCTAAATATAAAGGAAATGAATTCCTATAACAACATGATTAAGTTGAGACGTGCACGAGATTATTTTTCAAATTTTTGTTACTGAGAAATTATACAAGTGGAAGAAAATGGAGAAAAAAATCTAGTGTATTTTCTTATTAATTACGGCAGAAGCATGATAACATATATACAACTTTGCAACATAAGCAATAACAACAAGAGATTCGGTGGTTAAGTGAGATTCGTGGTTAAGTGATATCATCTACATATGACCGAAAACTATCTACATATGATTGTGTGTCGACGAACCAAATGATGACGAATAAAATGATGGTCATTTCGTTCTTACATAAAAATGGGGTTGCATGCAATATTGAGTGCACTTTGATTGTGACAAAAAGGTCGCATAGACCAATCATCATGGATGTCAAAACTCTGAAGCAAGCTATGTTGCCAAAAGCTCACTATAGTAGCATCACACCATGGATGGATACTCTAAGTAGTCGATCGTAAAATAGTGTCTTGATTTTTTTTTACTTCAAGGCAACAAGGCAACCAATGAGTCAAATAACGTAACACCCCTAAAACACACCTCAACACCTAATAAAATATTTTTTATGAAGGCATTGCTATTTTGATTAATCGACTAGTCAACATAATAAAATATTATTTGCGAAAGTCAATACTTGAACTATAATTAGTACCTATATCATATGCAAATCATCTCATCACGAACATCATCACTCTGTCGTTGCGTCATCATCACCTATTTAGACCAATTTGCCTATATTATAAGAGGAGAGACAATTCTCTTATAAACGATAAAGTTCAATATGTAAAGAAAATAGACAATAAAAAATTATATGTAAAGACATAAAAAAGAAAACCAACTTCATAATCAATAAATTCACTTTACTTTACCTTACCTTTTTTTCTTCTCATTGCATTAATTCATGGTACCTTCTTGGTTTTTCATTGTTTTACTTCTTTTTACACTAACCTAATGCCCTTTTAGGTTCAATTCAATCATTACTAGGGATGGTAAAATTATCCGAAGTTCGGGGATCTCCGATCGGGGCCCCGACTTTGGGGAAAATTTTTCCCGTGGGTGCGCATAGTGCCTCCCCCCCCTCCCCCCCCCTCCGCAATTCGAGGATTGGGGAGGAGAATATTACCCCCGTCCTACGGGTCCCCAACCCTTGCATATATATACTTATTAAAATATTTTAAAATTAATTATATTGTATAATATGATTTAAGTAGTATTTATAAGTATTTATTCTTAAACATATATCATAATATTTAAATTAATACATATATGTATATGATGATATTTATATATATATTATTTATTTATGATTTTATTGTATATTTTGTTTTTTAAACCGTGGGGAATCGGGGTCCTCGCGGAGGTTCGGGGATCCACGGGGATGGGGTGAGGAATTTAATTTCCACGCCACGGGGATTCAAGGCGGGGTCGGGGACGAGGGCGGATTGGCGGAGTCGGGGCGGGGGACATATACCCTTCCCCGAATAGGGTCGGGTGCCATCCCTAATCATTACCTTATATTTTATTATCACTGGCACATGAATGACAAGAACATCAATTGCATCATTCATTATAATGCCCATAATCTCATAGGTGCAATACGTTGAAACACAATTAACACTTTATTTTGAACCACATTTTTTTTCTATTTATCGTGTCTTAAGTTCAAATATTACAATCATTAATGAGCCTTTACCAATCATGAAGATAGTTGTTTTTTATCTTGGCGCAAACAAGGTTAGCTAGGCCTTGGGTTCTCTCTCCGTGATACAATAAATTTGATAAACAATGATCCCTAAAGGAATCATCGATCCCCCAAAGGAACCCTTAGCTCCCGAAGGAACTGCCAATAGTCCCCGAAGGAACTTAACAATTGACGGGAACCAACATATACCCTTCATGGACAATTCAATCATTTGCATTGTCCATTTTAAAACTTATTTAAACTTTAAGCATAATACCCTTTCTAGGTTATGACTCATACAATCATCATTGCCATGTAATAGGATGAATAAACAAATACAATGAAATATAATAAAGGGATTCTTATTTATCAACTATCGAGAAAAACATGGCTTACGTCGGAACTAAACCAAGCCCATTTTTCTCGATGTTCTAAGTACATGGTTAACATTTGATAGGACACGATTGCTTCGGGATGAGACACGACCCGTGTCATGCATTTTTTGATTTAAATCTTGACGTGATCGTTACAGGTGAACTCAGTTTGTTTTCACTTGATGTCACTCAGTTCATTTTCATTTTCATCGAGAAAGGACACGGTCCATGTCAAGTTTAGGGTTTATGTGTTGGCATTATCTTCGATTCGAGGAACACAATCTAAGTCTAGAGGCAACGCGACCCATTTTTATTTTCGACATTGTTCGAGAAACGCAGATCACTTCCCGTGACATGGTTTCTATCTACGATACATCGTCTTCGATTGGCAGGAACACGACTTGTGTCAGGAAACAACACGGCCCACGTAAGGTGGAGGGTCTAGGGGACACAAAATTTGTTTCCCCTTGCCCTGATGCGACACAACCCACGTCCTAAGAGGCGCGGTCATTCCCATAATATCGGACACGGACCATGTCATAAGGGATACGGTCCATGTTTGGTTTCCAAATTGCCCGTCCCAAGGTTGATTAGATAATCATATAACTATAATCTATCACAACAATTATAGCCTTGATGTAGGGATCCTAATCTACTATTACTCTCCATAAAATCCCTTCATTCTACTATACGCACATCAAAAACCCTAGTGTTGATCCTCCTAACTATATACCTTCATTTGTAACTAAACTATCTTCTTCTTCCTTGTGCTAGATTGTTCTCCTTACTCCTCCTTGATGAATAATCTTCTTGACCTCTCCTCCTCCATGATGATCTAAAAGGGGGGGGGGGGGGGGGGGAGGAGAAAAGGTTGTGAAAAGAGAGGAGGGGTTGGGTCCTATTTATAGGAAAAGAAAAACACCTTTAGATAGAGTTTGAATGTGTTCAGGAGTCCTTTAAAAACTAATTTCTATAAGAATAGGAATACTAAGTTGTTATAGAAAAATATTAGGATGGCAATTTGATTTTGACTCATACATATTTTTTCCTAATCCTAATCATAATAATATCTTTCTTACTTTTCTTCTTATCCTTTTAGTAAAAAATGAGAGTGTTATATTATAACCTCTTTATAAATAAAATTTTCCTTGAATTTAGACATGGTATTTAAACTCATCAAAGAATTTCTATCTATCTTCTATCTTCCAATGCAATCCATCAATACGAAGATAGTCTCATAAATCTTTAATCATGTCATCATTTTTTGGTCATATGGCTTGCTTTTTATTCATATAGCTTGGCTTACAACCTTCATCCTATATGCATCATTATCATCATCATACCCTAATCAACCACATGAAAACATTTCTTAACTATTTATTCAAATAATTGTTATAAAATTTACGACATTCTTTTCCAACTGTCCTTTACCTTATAACTCTTTCTTTCATCATAACTTAATCATTATAATTGTCATTCAATCACGATCATGGTCATAACCTAAATTCATTTTTTTCCACACCTATGGTTATTGCATATTCAAAGCATTCTTGATTGTACTATCTCATAAATAACCCCCTTAAGAATAGTATTATATTATCCAATGTGTATTATATCTGAATAACCTCTTTAAGGATTAGATTATACTATTCAATGTGATAACATCATATCAATTTCATTCATAACTAAACCTCAGTATTGATCCTTCATTGGACAATCAATTCTAGTTCAAATTCTAAATTCCATCCAAATTTCTTCTCATAGCTAAAAAAAATCAAGATCACTTGGAACTTAAATCCGCTCATAGTCTTCAAATGCATATATGGAATATCAATATCACAATGATCCATACTTACAGTAAGGAAACTCAATATCCTATGAATCATATGTCATTTGCATATCAATTATTTCCACCTATTAATAAATATATGACCTAAGTGACTATTCGTGATGCTTGCATATTGTTCCTATTTACGCAGAGACAACCAAGAAATGTCTTCCTTTAGGATCTAATACCTTACTGTAATGCCCTTAGAAGTACACTTTACTACTTGGCAAAATGCCCTTTTGAACATGCTATAAACTTATATTTTTGACTTGACTTTTGACAAATTGACTAATCAACAAAAGAAGACATCATTTGCGGAAGTCAATACTTAAAATATAGCCAAGACCTATGCCATGTGCAAGCCATCTCATCACGAACACCATCGTCCTATCGTTGTGCCATCACCATCTATTTACACCTATTTACCTACAAGATTAGATGTAGGGAAGGCAATTTTTCCATGAGTGATGAAGCTCAATATATAAAGAAAATAGACAATAGGAAAAACCATATGTGGAGGCATAAAGAAGAAAACAAACTTCATAATTAATAAATTCACTTTACTTTGCTTTTCTTTACTTTACCTTCTTGTCTTCTCATTGAAATAATTCACGGTACCTTCTTGGCTTCTCATTGTTTTACTTCCTTTGTTACAATAACCTAATGCCTTTTTGGGCCCAATTCAATCATTACCTTACATTTTATTATCATTGGTCAACCAATGACAAGAATATCAATTGCATCACTCATTATGATGTCCATAACCTCATAGGTTCAGTACGTTGAATCCTAGTTAACACTCTACTTCTACATTGAAGCCTAGTTAAGACTCTACTTTGGACCACTTTCTTCTTTTCTATTTATCATGTATTAAGTTGTTCAAACATTACAATTATTAATGAGCATTTACCAATCATGAAGGTAGTTGGTCTTGATCTCAGCGCAATAAAAGCTAGCTAGGCCTTGGAATCTCTCTCCATGACCTAATAAATCTCATAAGCAATGGTCCCCAAAGGAACCCTTAGCATCCGAAGGAACTTAACAATCGTCGGGAACCAACCTACACCCTTTATGGACAAATTCAATCACATGCATTGTTTCTTTTTAAAACCTAATTAAACTTTGGGTATAGTTCCTTTCTAGGTTATGACTCATACAACAATCATTAACATGGAATATGATTAATCAACAATTATATTGAAACATAATCAAGGGATTCCTATTTATCAACTATCGAGAAAAACATGGCCCCTGTTGGAACTGAACACAACTCATTTTTTCCAATGTTCTAAGCACATGGTTAACATTTGGAAGGACATGGCTCACGTTGGGATGAGACACGACCCGTGTAAAGCATCATTTGCTTTAATATTGACACTGCCGGTAAAGGGTGACTTGGTCCATTTCGCTTGATGTCACTGGATGAACACGTGTTGTCAGGAAAGGTCATGGTCCATGTTAGGTTTAGAGTTTGGGTTTGGTGTCGGCCCTGTCTTCAATTTGAGTGACATGCACCAGATGTGACACAACCCAATTTTGTTTCCAACGTTGTTCGAGGAATGTGGCTTGCGTCTAGAAATTGTGTTGCACTATCGAACGCGGGCAATGTTGGTAAGGACATGACCTATTTCTAGTAATAGGTTTTTTTTCTGTGATACATTGTCTTTGATCGGCAGGAACACGGCCTATGTTGGGAAACAACACAACCCATGCTAGGTGGGTGTACTGTCTTTGATCCGAGGAACATGATCCACGTCCAAGGGTGACGATATCTATTTCCCCTTGTCCCGGTGCTGTGTATGGGACATAAAACACATCCTGAGATGCGTAATCGTTTCCTTAACATCGAATGCGGACCATGCCAATTTTGTTAAGATTAACAATGGATTAGAATCCCTACATAAAAGGTTATATTTGTTGTAATGAATTATTAGTTATATGATTCTCTAATCAACCTCGGGATGGACAATCAGGGAACCCAACATGGACTGTGTCGTAAGGACATGGTCCATGTTCGTTCCCTGGTTGTCCATCCCGAGGTTGACTAGAGAATCATATAGCTAATAATCCAGCACAACAATTATAACTTTGATGTAGGGATCCTAATCTATGTTACTCTCCATAAAATTCCTTTATTCTATCATACCCTTATGGTAAACCCTAGATCTAATCCTCTTACTACATACCATCATTTTTAGCCAAACTATCTTTTTCTTCTTTGCCCCAGATTGTTCTCCTCGGTCCTCCTTCATGATGATGAATCATCCTCTTGACCGACCTCTTCTCCTCCATGATTATCTGATGTCATGAGGAGAGAGAGAGAGAAAGATGGGGAGAGAGAGAAGGTTGTGAGAAAAGAGGAGGGGTTGGGTCTTATTTATAAGAAAAGAAAAACTCCTTTGAATAGAGTTTGAATGTGATTATGAGTCACTTAAAAACTAATTTGTATAAGAATAAGAATATTAACTTGATATAGGTTAAATATTAGTATGATAATTTGACTTTGACTCATACATATCATTTTCCTATTCCTAATCATAATAATATCTTTCCTATTTTTTTCTTATCCTTTTATTAAAAATTGAGGGTGTTAGAAATAAAATATCTTGTTATCAATCTTTTTGTCATTGAATTCATGGCCTAATCTGAATCACAATATGCATCTAGTTAAAAATTTGTGTGTCACATCAAAGCTTATTGACTCTAGAGTTTAGGTAGAATCATTTTTTGACTCATACAAGTGTATCATAAAATCCTACAGTTTGTTTGTACTCAACAAATTATAGCTATACAATAAGTAATATACCATAATAATTAAATATTTTTTTATTAGGCATAAAAATGTATAAGTGTCACTATTTTGACTCATCGAATATTTCCTTTTCGAACTTCATTCTTATAGACTATGTTAAATAATTAATTTTCTAAAAAAATATTATAAAAAATGATAAAGTGTTAAACTCATGTAGATTTGTATAAAATCATATGAATTTCATGACTAAAATCTTAGAATTTATGTTCCTATAAATTTCTAAACCGATTTGATTCGTTTTACTGACCTAAACTCGTATTAGTTTAAAAGTTAACTTGAGAGTTTGACAAGCTTGGTCGGACCAAAATAAGTCCTCGACCTGCAGAACCTCTCAATTATTGCAAAACACATACAACACACATGTTAGTTTGTCATGCATGGTTCATGTATGAATCGTTATAGGAAAGAACATAATGAAAAAAAAATGCAAGGACATGTTACTATCAAATAGATCAGCATCCTATGTGTCTACGTTATCTTTGTGCATGATCCTGGTTGTCCACAATGATCAGTTAGCCACAAATATTAGGAAATGTGTTTGGTTTTGTAGCAGCCATACCACACTCCTTTAGAATATCCATAAGGTATTAACATTGAGATAGTATAACACTAGAATATCAATGAATAACTTCAACGCCAAGAAAATGCTTGAGCTTGCCCAAGTCCTTGGTATGGAAACATTGCTCAAGGTATTATTTAAAACAAGAATGCGTGCAATGCACCATCATTTTTGGCAAACACTAAATAATCAACATAAACTATGAGTGTCAAAAACACCTTTCCATGTTTGCAAGTGAAGAGAGAAGTATCTCCATTGGATTGGAGAAAACTATAAGAATGAGAGGAGAGGCTAGTTTAGCAAAACAGTTACTTGATGTTTGTCATAGGACATAAAGATTTGTGTAGATAACAAACTTCATTATGCCCATTGACTCCAAAGCCCTATGGTATTTTCATAAATACTTCCTCTTAGAAATCGCCATGACAGAAGACATTGCACACATCCATTTGGTCCAACTCCCAATTGAATTATAAAGACAAGGTTATAAAAACTCTAATGTTGATGAGTTTGGAAACTAGAGCATACATCTCATGAAAATTGACTTCTTTGATTTATGTGAATCTTTAGCAACCAAACATGTATTATAGAATTCAACTCTACCATCAACATGCTCCTTTATGATGAACACCCAATTGCATCCACTAGGATGTTTGTTTTTCTGGTAAATCCACAACACTCCATGTCCTTTGTTTATCAAGAACTCAAATCTCATCCTTCATCGTTATTCTCAAACGTTCATCTTTACAAGCTTTAGAATATGTTCTTGCTTCTGTGTCATAGTCTACAACAATAAGGAAGACCTTGTGAGAAAAAAGAAAAATCATTGTATATGGTGCATGCAAATTGCAACATATATTTAGTATTATTTTGGTTAATTTTATCATAGCATGCATCTATTTTATTGGTTATTAGCTTTTATTTCTTCGAGTCATGAATCTAACCATGTTTTGGTATGTATTATCAGATTTACTTTTTGGAGGAAGCAAACAAGTGTATAATATTACATGATGAGAAGCGCCAAATATACACTCAAAAGATTAGCTTTTTAGATTTCACAAGCCGTTACAAGCATGTTACAACAGTGAAAGCAAATTTGTAGACTGACAAATGAATATAACAAATCACAACTTCATATCACGACCAAGGCTGTGAAGTTAATTCTATTGATGAATATGTAATGGGTTGTGAGGTCATATCACGATTCGTGAAGAGCGTCACGATATCAGTAGCATAGAACAATATAGGACATCAATTAGTTACGAACCACTATATCAAGTCGCAGGTTGTAATTGAAGCATTTAACAATTAACATTTATGAGTTTATCTCTATTCATATATCATAATATCATGTCATGGAGGGTTTTTCTATATGAAGTCAAAGTCATGCAAGTCATTAAATCTTAATTATTCACTAGGGATCATAAGGTTTCTAGTCAGCTCTCCTCCTATTTAATTTTATCCTTATATTCCTCTAAGTGCACAGGAGCCTGAAATCTTTTCATTTTTGAAACTTTGTGGATTCATTCGAGACTGTCATCCACATGATCATGCACACTTAGATTAATATTTCTAAGATGTTAAGAGTTTCAGAATCTCTCTAAGAAGACTTAGACATGTGATTTAAGTGCTTGAACTCCTCACTAGTTTTTAACAATCTAATGATCTTTCCTTATAGCCTTAATCACTCTAGATCGATTTTTAAGTTTCTTCTGAGTATAGGTCAACTTCAATGTTCCTAGATTTTGACTAACTCAGTTGCCTTAAAAATGTAGGATGTTTGGTCTGCTACCATACATC
>LTAE01009791.1:0-17885 GCA_001647135.1 Pontederia paniculata
GATTACATTGTAAGAGGTTGTTCTTCTTGTCCTCAGTACAAAGAAAGGAGATTTGTAGGGAGCCTTCGCCCTTGAAGAAGGACATAGTGAACTCCGAAGATCTCGTGGAGAAGATCGGAGCGGGGACGTAGGCCAGGAGTTTGGTCGAACCTCGATAACAAACTTTGTGTTTGTTCTTGTGTGTGTTCTTCTTACTCTTCTCTCTCTATTTGTGTTTATATTCATACTTGTTTGCTTCCACTAATCATAACACATCTAGATTAAACAAAGAAGAACTAAAATTTTTAAAATACCAATTCACCCCCCCCCCCTCTTGGTGTCATTCTAGATCCTACAAAAACGTCTAGCCATAGTAAAAAAATTTGTTACATTGTTCAATAATGAAAGGACAGAACTAAGAAAAATCCAATGAACTCTAAGCTGACATAAGCTAGACTCTTATCATGTGCAAGTCATCATGTTGAACATTTGTATCATCAATTACATCACATATCAATTGTTCTCATTGTTGTAGGATCAAAAGTAGGGGAGGCAATTTTCCCATGAATGATGAAGCTCAATATGTAATGGAAATGAAAAATCATAGATATAAAGACATAAGAGGGGAAAAGTCAAAATCAATAAGATCACTTTCTTTTTTTCTTTACCTTACCTTTTTACCCTCTGATTCCCTTAACGATATTCATAATTGTTCTATTGCAAGAACCTAACATCAATTGTATTATAACAAAATAATGCACAATTCTTTCCCGTTGCATAGGTTCTTACCCAATCCAATCTTTTATTTAGGATTTATTATCATTTATTATTGTACTATTTGTCCTAAGTTATTCAATTTAGCTATTCAATAATGAGCCTTTAATAATTATGAAGGTCATTGATTTTAACTTCGACCCATTAAGGCTAGTTAGGCTTGAAATTCAATAACCGATATCAATTATTAAACCATTATCCCCGAAGAGACCTAATTGTTCTTGAATGAACCTAATTACCCCACGTCTGGGGTCTTATTCATTGGGAACCAAATCATTACTTCATAGATAAATTCGGTCGCATGCAACATTCATTTTAAACCCTATTATTTAAACATATTTCTAAATTATGACTCAATAACAGTTCACCATACAATCAACAATATAAACATTATTCATCGCTTTTCTGCAAGGGGAACATGGTTTGCGTCCTTGGTAGACACTATCTGTTTCGAGGCTTTTATCATGTGTTCCTTGATAGGACATGGTCCACGTTGAAATCGAATACAAGTTGTGCTAATCGTGCGGGTTCCAAGTTCAATGCAATTTGACCCGCATCCATTCTGGACACGACCCGTGTTATGGCAACATGGTCCGTGTCGGATCCCTTTGGTTCAATATTGATGCGATTAGTTCAAGGTGACTCAGCCCGTGTGTTCATGACCTATTTCCATAGCTAGGGTTTGCATTTGCTGCCATCGTCCCGGGGAACATGGTCAGCACACGGCCCATTTCGTAGGAGTTGATTCCCCCATTTTTTGCTCCAACGTTGTCGCGGAACACTACTTGCGTCAAGGTGCGATGTGGTCCTACTTTATCTTCGATGCGGTGCCGACATGGTGGCAACGCCCTCATGGATAGTGTTTGTCTACTCTGACGTGGTCTAGGGGACACAACCCGCATCTAACAGACGCAGTTGTTCCCCGAGAGGACACGGCCCGTGTCCAGTCAACCACGGTCCCACCTTTATCCGGCGTTCCAAGTTGATTATTAATTAACAAATAACTACTATAATTATGTTTTAATGCAGAAGCTGAAATCATAATGAAGTCCTATATAACATCATATACATATGATAAAGTAGTGATGAGATTTTAAAAATTTAACTCCCATCTAAGTGTTATAAGCCAAATTATGTGTTGTTATCTTAATTAATATGGTATTCACGATCTTAAATAGAAACTAAATTTACTTTCGACTCTTAAGTTTTAACTCTCTAGATCTTTATATATTTTTGTCAATAGAATTAATTATTAAAAATACAATTATGTTAGTTAAGATAGTTATTTTCATTGGCTCCTCCTATTTTGCTATCGTGGTTCTGTCCATGATTTTCAAGATAAAACTAGCAAGTCAAAACTGGCATAGAGAGAGAAGTGTGATGGGCCGGGGTCAAAATTAGGTGGAGCTCCACCAAAATATATAAAAATAAATTATTAAAATTTAGGAGACGTCAAAATATAAAAATATATTAATAATAAAAATATTAATAAAAGTTGAACTTGAGGCCTCAAGATATTAATCAAATTATTTATCCATTTGAACAATTAAATAATTATACTATTTTTTAATATTTATATTATTTATTGATCATAAATAATAATATAAGTATATAGATACTTGTACACCGAAAAGTTAGAGGATCGAGACCCCTCCAAGCATTATGTGGGTTGATGTCATGGATGAGAGAAACTCGGAAGGAAAAAAATTAACAAAAGAAAGAAGATGGAAATTGTCACTTCCGAAAAAAGATGAAACTGGAAGTCATATCTTTCATACTTCACACGTTTTTTTCCCTCCATCTCTCAAAAACTATTTTCTTTTTCTTTTTCATTACGTTAACAAGTTTTTTTCTCTTTTTTATCTCTCCTCACTCACACATTTTTTTCATTTTGATTATCTTAATAATTTATTTTAAGTTTGGAATTTTATTTTTATTAATTAATTAACTCAATCAATTAATTATGAAAGCTAAATTTACTCATTAATTTATTAATTAAAAAAATTACATATTAAGATGCATTTATTAAAATATTGATATATTAAATAATATTTTATAATTTAATATCTTTACGATTTTCTGGTTTTTTATAACAATATTATATTTTTAAAATATATTATTGAAAATTTTAATTATTATATCTTTTATTCAACTTAATCTTTATCTATTTTAAAAAGTACATTCTACCTTTCTTTCTGATTCTCATATTCCGTCAAACTAATCTATTAAATTAACCTTTCAATTCTCTCATTATATTTTAATTTATCTAAACACCATAAAAAAATTATTTATCAATCACCTATTCATCAAGAATCCAAAAGAACCACTGGAATCATGCTTTCTGATTTTAAATGTTCAATTGATGGCACCTGATTCTATCCGGCAAAGACATCATGATAAATATATTTATTGCTTGTTTTGCACATAGGGGTACTACTACAAGGTGATTCAAATATTTTTAATATTTTTTGAGAGGAGAAAAGGATGATCAACCGGATGTTAATCATCCCAACTTTCATTCATAATTCAAAATGTAAGAACAGTTATACGTGAGTCATTTAAGAAAGGATAGCGTTGCAGTGAGAGAATTATGCAGAAGTCCAATAACTATATGAGGTTGCGGCATCAGTCAGTATATTCTCAATGTACAACCTCTCACCCTAGAAGATCACCTTATTTCGTTGTAGCCAAATGGCCCAAAGGATTGAAAAGATCTTTGCTCGATCTTTCCACGATCTGAAAGTTATGCAGTTCGATTGGACCCCACCCCTCCTGAAGAATGACCAAAATTTTGCTTCCGATGTATGTGAGATCCATCGGATGCGAGATCTCTACCAGGTTAACATGGTGGTTGGGCAGTCAAAAAATATGTGGTTGGTATCTTCATCGGTGGTATCACAAATCTTGCAAGTTGGACTAACAGCAGGAAGGATCCTTGATAGGTATGAGGCTGTTAAGAGCCTACCCCTTCGTAAAAGCCATATGAATATTTTGATCTTTAGTGGAACTTTTGTCTTCCAAATAAGTCTGCAATCCATTATGAATTCAGCATTGTCTCTCAGCAGGGGACCTTGAAGGAAGTTATAGGCTTGTTTGACTGAGTAATTCCCTTGATACCAGGCCCAGCCATCATTCCCAGAGTTGGACAACTTGTAAGTGCTCAATGTGGACAGCAGGTCGAGGAACTCGGTCGTACGACGGTCTAAGAGAGGAGATGTGAAGCAAGGAGCCCAACTACCTCGTCCGCTACCTGCAGGGTCTGTCCAGATTTCTGCGATAGTGGCATTTTTGTTTGTTGCTAGTGCATATAGTCGTGGGAAGCTTAGTGCCAGTGGACCATTTGGATGCCATGGATCGTGCCAAAAATAGAAGTGGTTTCCCGAGCCGACGACCGACCTGAAGCATGTTCTGAAGCGTGGTAAAGTAGTAGTGATGTCTTTCTAGAAAGAGGAGATTCCCTGTATACGCATAGAGAAAGTGGACCAAGATATGTGGCTGCCATGGCATGCTGAAATGATTCTGGAAATCAAATCATCTCCAGGGTTCAGGATTTGATTGCCCCATTTACTGAGTAAAGCATCATTGAAGTTTTGGATATCTAAGACTCCTAGTCCTCCTTGCGTTGGGCGGCATATTTCAGACCATGAAACTAGGTTGATTCCTCGAGCTTCATGATTTGATCCCCTCCAAAAGAAACGTCTTCTGAGAATATCCATTCGGCTGCAGACCTACTTTGGCATCTTTATTACGGACATGAAATAAGTTGGAAGCTGCGTGAGGACTGCTTTTAGGAGGATTAGGCGGCCTCCCCTAGAAAGGGTTCTTGCCTTTCAGCTTCTTCGTCATGCGATAAATGACCTGCGACCAATCCTTGGAGGCGATCCTACAAGATGAGAGGGGCAGTCCAAGGTATGAGATTGGCATGCTTCCCAAAGGTGTTCGGAGCTCCCTTGCACACGCGGCAGATTCTGCCTCATCCAACCCAAAAGGTATAAAGGTGGATTTTGTATAGTTAATTCCCAAACCAAATGCATCGCCAAACAATTCGACCATGATAGCAGTCATTTGAGCCTCCGCAGCCGAACCTTCAATTAGAAATAGTGTGTCATCCGCATATTGAATTAAAGGGATGATGGTTCGTGTTGTATCCAGTGATGTGAATCCAGAAATATGTTCAGAGTTACATAAGGAGAAGTTCACGATCGCCAAGGCATCAACTGCAATGTCAAAGAGGAGTGGTGCCAAGGGGCAGCCCTGTCTAACACCTCGACAGGGTTGAATCCATCCTCTTGAAGGCGCACCATTGATTAGGATAGAAAAAGAAGTGGTGGTGACACATTTTTTCATCCACGAAATCCAACGTTCAGGAAAGCCTCGGCTGTTCAGAGCTTTCCAAAGGAATGGCCAGCTTATGGAGTCAAAGGCTTGCAAAGTCGACCTTCCACAGGAATCCTTTCCGCCCACTTCTTCGCCAAAAGGATATGATCTCCGAAGCTGCAACATAACTGTCCGCTATTGATCTGCCGCGTATGAAAGCAGATTGGACCGGTGAGATGAGATCATCCATGACAATGCGTAATCGGTTGGCCAACACTTTAGAGATAAGGAGGTAAATGGAGTTTGACAATGCAATTGGGCGGAAGTCTGAGAATTGCTCTAGTGAAGTCCCCTTGGGTATGGTTTAGTTTGTTGAAACCTCCGTTGCTGTCATAAAATTCATTAAAAACACTCATTATATCATTTTTAAGGAGAGGCTAGAATTCACGTAGGAAAAGGAATGGAAAGCCATATGGTCCCGGAGAGCCTTCCTTCTTAAGTTGTTGAAGTGCGGTCCAGATCTCCTCCTCTGAGAATGGAAGAGTAAGATTTTCAGCTTGGCCATCAAGGAGTTGTTGGGCGCCATGACCATTCCATCGCCAGTTGCTATTTCTCCTCTGGTTTGTTGTGTGACGAAAGAATTCAGTGGCCGCGTTCGCAATTGCTTCAGCACCCTCAGCTCTTGGCCATTAACGACTACCCGATTGATACAGTTTGTTCTCCTGCGACCACTAGCATAGAGATGAAAAAATTTAGTGTTAGCGTCACCTTCTTTGAGCCAGAGTTGGCGAGACCTTTGCCGCCATTGGATCTCTACCTTTTGATAAATACAACCCAAGTGCATTACTGAAAACATCATATATGATGTAGCCGCATACAAGAGCTAACATAAAAAGAGTATCAATCAAAGTTTGAGGACAAATAATCAAGGCAGCAGACAGAAAGGTGAATGAAACAAGGGTGCAAACCAACACATCCTGGAAGAGTAAGATTTTCAGCTTGGCCATCAAGGAGTTGTTGGGCGCCATGACCAGTCCATCGCCAGTTGCTATTTCTCCTCTGGTTTGTTGTGTGACGAAAGAATTCAGTGGCCGCGTTCGCAATTGCTTCAGCACCCTCAGCTCTTGGCCATTAACGACTACCCGATTGATACAGTTTGTTCTCCTGCGACCACTAGCATAGAGATGAAAAAATTTAGTGTTAGCGTCACCTTCTTTGAGCCAGAGTTGGCGAGACCTTTGCCGCCATTGGATCTCTACCTTTTGATAAATACAACCCAAGTGCATTACTGAAAACATCATATATGATGTAGCCGCATACAAGAGCTAACATAAAAAGAGTATCAATCAAAGTTTGAGGACAAATAATCAAGGCAGCAGACAGAAAGGTGAATGAAACAAGGGTGCAAACCAACACATCCTTAGTATGCAAGAACAAGAACACTAGAAATGTGCTTCGTTTCAAATTTACCCATGTTAAAATGATCTATTGGAGCATTACAAAATGTAGGAAGTCATATTCGTTTTACACGACGAGCTAATTTGGGTGACCATTCCATGGCCTGACGCACGGGGGTGCTGAGGAAGTCAGTTCCGTTCACAATATAGGATATCCAGAACCTAAGCCATTGCAAGTCAATATTAAGCTCTTGAATCGTTTGAGGTATTCCTGAAAATAATATCAATCAAAATGGTTATAGCAGCTGCTGAAATAAAGTTATGCAGACATACATCATACTAAATTCCTCTTTAATAGGATTAATATGAACATGAAAAGCTCAACATATCAACTATCCTTAGTAGTGGTTGTGAATATGTAACACACGTTAATACATATTTCAACAAAAGAAAAATTGGATCATAACCGATAAAGAAGGATAACAAAAAAAATGACGAGCTAAAGTTCACATTATGAATAACATTTCATAAGACTAGTTCGTGAATCAGGGTGGTGAGTGGTCTATGGCATACAAGTGTCGTCTTTCATACTCCAATAGAATCATATTTTGTTTAAGGAATGTGAAACTAATCAACCTTCCATAGCAGTAAAACTGTGATATAAACCATATTTAACTAATTGGAGAATTCAAAATCCGTGCTTCAAAAAGCCGAGAAACCCAGATAGATATAGTTTTAAAATAAAACACAAGCCAATATCCACATGTTTATAATCAAAGTAATCCTTTTTTCGGAAGGTAAAGGATGAGAGCAAAGTGCTTTCATCCATTTTTATTCATGAGCAATAAATTACAGCAGCAGATACAATCAGGGTGTCCCCCACATCGCCCAATCTCTCACTATTGATTTAGCTATGGAAACAATATTCTTAATATATACTCGCTCCGTTCTAGGGATACATCCATTGCGTTGAATCCAAATTGCCAACAGAAAGCAAATGGAATAGCTCTCGGACCTCTCAGGCATATATGTTTGAGCGTCTTGGTCATGTCCTCCCAACCTGTATGATCGCCAAAAATCTGTTGCTGCACACAAGCCAATCTGCAGTCTGCTTCCTGCCACTCTTCTTGCAATTGGGCATCCAAAAAACAAGTGGTCTACGTCCTCCTCCATCTCTTCGCAGAAAACACAAGATTTACACGCCCCCGGAACCCATCTCAGGGTCTATAAAACTGTGTGGGTGTCAGCGTTTTCTTGGTAGCCATGTGAAGATTTTAATTTCCAATGGGATTTTAAGTTTTTTTTTTTTGAAAAGAAAATGGGATTTTAAGTTACCACAATAGTTCGCTGTCCATGCGTAGCTCAGTGTCATTCACCCTGTTTTGGCCATCCAAAAGCTAATAAACACCACACATGGAGAAATTTCCAGCCGCCCATATCCAAGAATCCTGTCAAGAGTTATCAAGTTGTTTGCCCTCCATGCATTCCAACAGAAGGAGAAAGTCCTGAAATCGAATGTCAGAGAGAATTGTGGAATCCAAACACCATTTGACACGATCCTCCAATAGCATATAATCTCAGAAAAGAAGTGGCCAGCAGCTCTCTTGATGCCGAAGGGTCCTCCCAGAAGCGAAAATCTCATCCAGACCCCACTTTAGGTTCAAAATATCCTCAGGCGTGCATGACTAATAGCACACCTCTCCAAAAATTGCAGCCCCCTGCATAACTATGTCTTCGTTCCCATGAAAATATGCGATAATAGCATGCGTTAATTACAGAAAGCCATACATCATTATGGTATCCCATTTTCCGAACAATCCATTTAGCTAGCAATGCATCATTTGTTGTGCGGTCCCGAACTCACAATCCACCTTATGAGACAGTCGCAACAGCATTGCCCGGATGTTTCCAAAAGAAGTCTCTACAGAGGGAGTGAATATGCTGAATAACACCATGTGACATCAAAAAGACAGACATATAATATACGGAGATAGAGGATAGGACCGATCTGATCAATATCAGTCATCCTCCCCTTGACAGCAAGCACGAACGCCATACCTCCAATCTACGAGTAAACTGGATTCCAATCTCAGGATAAAATCCTTTTATCTGTTAATGGAAGACCTAGGTATGGAATTGGGAGACTGCACATGTCTGTCTTCAGTTCCAAAGAACACGTTGCCTCAGTATCATCCATACCAAAGGGGATGAAAGAAGACTACATGTGATTGAAATGTAGCCCACAGAACTCGCAAAAATCTCAATAATCATGGAAATTTTTCTTTTCGCCGTAATAGAAACTTCTATACAAAATAGGGTATCATTGACATATTGCAACAAAGGGAATAGTGTACCTTGAACAATGTTCGATGAGAAGCCTGAAATGATGCAGCATCACAAACCGAGAATGTGCATCTGGCGAGGGCGTCTGCTGCAAGAACGAAAAGCATAGGAGCCAAAGGGCATCCCTGTCGAACACCTAGTTGAGGTTGAACCCATCCTCCAATCAGACCACCAATGATAGCACTGAGAAAGAAGTGGTGCAGATGCATCGCTTCATCCAAGAAATCCAGATGGAAGGGAAGCATCATGGATGAAGGAAGTTCCATAAAAAAGACCAATCTAGTGAATCATGTACCTTAGATAAATCCATCATAGAAAACCTTGATGTCAAGCACGTCTCCAAAAGAGAGAATTTCAAAGGCCATTTGTAAAACCATCTGTGATAGACTTGCTTGTAATGAAAGTTGTCTAAACAGGGTGAACCAAAGATCCCAGCACCATCTATAGATGGTTCGCTAGGACTCTCGCCACCAAAAAGTATATGGCATTTGACAAAGCAATAGGGCTATAATCCTCCACTCGATTTGCTGAAGATTTCTTCAGAATGAGAAAAAGAAAAAAAATTATTTATCCTTTCAAATCCGAAGTTAGAGTTAGCAAATTCATGTATTGTACCCATGACATTTGAGCCAACCACCGTCCAGAATTCACGAAAAAATAGAACGGAAAACTATCTAGACCATGCAAGCCTTTCAATCTTGGGGTCTCGTAAGGCTTGTGTAACCTCTAACTTAGAGAATGGTCACAACAATTGTGAGGCCAGGTCAGCTGAAATTTGCAGCAACATATTACTCTCCCATAACCATTGACCAGGTAGTCATCTGCGTGTGAACTCCCGAAAGTAATTAGTTACTACTGCTCCCACATTGTCTTTTGCCGAGACCTCTTCGTCCCTAACCCTTATTTTATCAATATAATCTTATCTCCAGCGGCTACTAGCATACATGTGAAACAAACATGTGTTTGATTCACCTTCACGGAGCCAAATCTGTCTTGACCTTTGTCTCTAGTGAACTTCTGTTTTCCTATCTTCCACCGACACCTCCTCTTAGTGCCTTTTCTCCTATCTTCAATCTCCAAAGATGTGAGATCTCAGTTATTGACTTCTAGTTGATCCAAAGGGGTGATACCCGCAAGGGCCGCAGATCATCTTCCTCCCTGCTCTCCTTCAATGTTTTTTTTTTATATTCTTGAAGATATCCCCTGAGTTTGATGAGTCCGCCATATAAAGTTCGGGTCACCGAGCTAGCAGCTCAGTGGAGTGCCATTGGTGAGCCACCAGTTCCTTGAATCCTTCCTCCATAAGCCAAGCTTTTCAAAGCTTGAAGAGTCAAAACTACCACCGGCACGTGACTGCCATAGAATTGGTGTATGGTCCGAGAAAGGCCGTTCCGAGGCTTTAGCGTTGGCAAGGGGGAAATTTCCAGCAACTCCACATTGTCGAGAAACCTATCAAGTCTAGATCGGGATGAAGAGTTCCTCCATGTGTAATGGCAATTTGGAGTTTAGTAGTTTGCCAATCCATGATTATTATGAAGTCTGTAAAACTGTCAGTTCCTCTGTCACGATCTCCCCTTGTCTCTGGGGTTTGTCATCTGCCTCAAGTGTGACGTTAAAATCTCCTCCAAGTAGCCATGGCATACTATTAAGAAAGTCTCAGTTGGCGGAGTTATTCCCATAACTCTTGACGTCTTTCTTCTGGGTGTGGACCATAAACACATGAGAGAAGGAAGCTCGTCCCGTTTGGCCATCTTGATAGAAAAAATACATATGGATGTCGATCCCAAACTTTCTGGAGTCAATTCAGAAACCTCCTCTCTCCATCCAATTAAGCAACCACCAGACCGACCAATTGCTTCCAGGGATCGGAATCCAGTCATGAATGTTTCGTCGATCTATCTCCATAGATGCTGTTAGCATACAGTCAGTTCCATTTCTTGTAGAAAACCCACATTCGTGCCCCATTTTGTCAGGTATCTTCCAAGTGACGACCGCTGGCTCCTGTCACCCAGACCTCATACATTCCTTAAGATAATTTTCATTTTGAAAAATAATTGGCACCAAACGACATGGATCTAGTGACGATCCTCCGTGGCTCCTGCGCTCTTGTCTTCTAATGCCCCGACCTTCTCTTGGCGTGAATAAACTCTGCAACCATGCCGATCTCCTGGTCTTTGAGAGTGTCCCTATTCCTTGGGAATTCATCTTCCTCCTCATGGCAGAATGAGATTTGGAGAAAGCAGATGGCGACTTGACAGCTGACCAGTTCATTAAATTGTTAGTTGTGGTAGGTGAGCATTCCCCCGATGAATCCATGTCTGTCCATTTCTTATTAAGATGGCCCAGGACAGGTATACACATTTGTAAACCACCATCTGTCTTGTCTAATGATCCATCATACGTGACATATACCAATATAATCCCCTTGCTTTTTTTGTTTCTGTCAGTTTCTCCCATGCTGGGACTCCCCACTCGACTGATGACGCCTTAATCTCCTCACTGCTGTTGCCATCCAGCTGCTCTCCCAATCTCTCAACAAGAGGGCATACGGATGGTCGCCTTAATATTATCTGAGAGGTGAGGAAGGAATGGTCAATCATCAAGTCATGGATGTTTGATAAGCAGGACAGACGGATGGCCGAGGTCTCTGACAATAGATCTAGCAGCAAGGTGTACAGGATATCCATGGTTGAAACTGGTTTATCCATCAGATAGCCTACCACAGAGTTTTGTAAAACGTCCAGATTGTGGTTGATCAGTGGGCTCCAAGGGGCCTTGATGGGCTCTCCTGATCTCTGTTCTTGTTGTGTGTCTGCTCTTTTCTCTGTTACCCAATTCGTCGCCGGACAGTGGGGCATAGCATGGACGTGCCGCAACCCTCTGCATTCCAAGCACTTAATTGAATCTCTGCACTCCCGTTGGATATGGCCCCAAAATCTGCATCTGTAAAATTGAATCCTTCTCTTCCCTTGGTCGTTGCTGCGGTCGTGTCGTTGATGGTGGACGTGCTACAGTCACATTTGTTCAGTCCCTAATGGTGTCAGGGCCCCTTGCCGTTGAAATTTTTGTGGTGCCGGGGGGAGTCTCCCTTCGACGTTCATCTGTGGCGCCCATAAAAAGGAAGTCTCATGTCAAACAGTCTCCTCTCGCGTTTCCACTTGTGCTATCATTAAAAGAAGATCATGTAATATCCCCTCTCATGTTTTCACTCGTGCTCCACTTTAGTTTTTTTTTTATCAGCGGTTATTTGTCTTTTCGACTTCTTATTGAGTAAATCTTTCACATGCATCTCAAATCTTAATCAAAATCCATTTTTTTGACATGCAGAGAAGTAAATGAAAGGAATAGATATGCTCACGGTAGCATTATAGTCTTGAATGGCATATACTCCCTTCCTATCATACTGTCGTCTTTTTATAGGATCGCTAAGAACTGTAAAAGCAATTACATCATCAGAATAAATGCTTATATTTTTGGGAACAATCAAGACATACAAAGAAACAACTACATGAAAAGTTCACCAGTATAAGCATGGGTATCATGCACTACGTTCTCAAAAACTACCTAGGCAGGAAGGACCAATTGTTGCATATATAACATTTTCACTAGGTGGGCGTTAGATGGCTTTTGAGAGCAATGACTGTTCATCAGATGATCAGAAGGGACAAATATAGAAATTAAACTGCATCATTCATAAACTGAGGAGCCCATGAAAAAAGTAACATGGCAAAAGCTTAAAGCTAAGGGCCAAAATAGCAAGTCTACAGAATAAGAGCATAATAGAACATGTTACTACTTCATGCAAAAAGTGCCAAAACTAAAAGGTGCATCAGGAAATTTCATGATGTATAATAACATATTCTTTTCCTTTGTTGAAGGGTGAGGAACGTTCATCCATCATGCTTAGATTCTATTCAAAAAATTTGAAACTCAGAACACATTTTAAAAATGATGAGAAACTACAAAACGTTGTTCAACATTTCGTTGCTGCTTACTATGACAACTGGTGTCAGTTTCCCATACAATATATTTATTTCATGCATGCATTTCTAAATTTTGTATTGTTATGACAGAGATCTAAACGGATTTTGAGTCATTCAAATTGATTGAATATGCACCTCTGTATGCTTCATTGATTTCTTGGAATCTTGATGTAGAAGCTTCCTCCTTTTTCTTATCAGGATGCCATTTCTGTAGAAGTTTAGAGAAAGGGATTATGAACTAAAACTTTTAGATTAAGATAAAGATAACAATTCAAAGTTTGAAACATTTCATGATGTATTATAGTTTGAATTTTCAGAAAATCTTGGCATGCATAAAAAATAATCCATGATAACCATAGATTGTCTGATTCATATCACAGATATCAATGTGTGTTGCAACATACACTTGCTGAGATGCTTGTCTAGCTGGTCTCTGAGACATCTTGCTAGCAAAGATATACATGATTGAGGCAAGATACAAGGCCGTACATCAAATTCATCTGCAAGATTTTTTGAAAAAGAAATACCACGAAATCCAAGAGGTGATGAGACAACAAACCAGTGCCAAACGAATGTAGTTGGACCGGATGGCTTCTTCCGCAGCATCATAATTCACTTCTAGTATCTTGTAGTAATCCTAAAAGGAAAATGACAGAAATAATCTTAGTACAAGCAACTATACGGTATGATGAGTACTTACATTTAAAACTAATAATACAAATATGTATTCATCCAAAATATCGAGAAAATTAATTACTCAAAAGCATGAGTAACAAAGCACCAAAGCTATACTGTAACACTGTTACACCATATCACTAATCCAAACTTTTTTGCTACTTAATACACCACTAATGGGAGTGAAGCTATTCTACAGGGGCAATCTCTCTCGGTATATGCCCAGGCCCCAGAAATATCATATACTTCATATAAAGTTGGGATGTAATACGACTAAGAAGGCAAAAGCGTAACAGGAAACACAAGGTAGCATATGTAGAACAATACCTCTGGTTAATGTAATCAACAAGCGAAAACACCAGATAGGAAGAAGCTAGACCAAACCTTAAACCACCATGTCCTCATTTACTTTATCTTCTTAAACTAGTGCTGCTTGTTGGGCAACGCAACTTCCCTGCCCATTAAGGAGTCAGCACACTGCCTAGTCTTGGGCTTGGGCCTGCCCAGCTAGTTAGCAAGTTTGGGTTAATAGCGGGCTTGGCAGAGGTTCTAGGCTGTTACCCTAGTATTGATCAAAGTCTGTTACTGATTATAATATAGAAAATGTATATATTTATAATTGATATTATCGTATATTTATATCAAAATTAGATAACTGCAAAAAAAATAGAAAGGAAAAAAAGTGATAAAAACTGTCACCTGACTTGCCCCTTGCACGATAAGTTGGAGAAGCCTTATCGAATGCAAATGGGCAAGAGCAGGCTTGGGTGCCCGAATACTTGCCCAATAAGGTACCAGGCTGCTCAAATTCGAATAGGACCCAGTCAAAACACTAGTTGACCGGACCATAAGCCTATCTGGTGTAAATTGCATGGTAATTAGTTTTAAATTTTGTCCTTCCACACCCCTTGAAAAAATGAGCGATTGGACAGACTAGCTTAGCAAGTTAGATTTTGGTTCAATGCAGGTTCAACTGATCCTATGACTAACTGTGCACACAAGAAGACTGGAAATCTTCCATCAGAAGGTTCTTTGCCATTTCAAAAATTGAGTGTCAGACAGATAAGTTTAGCAGGTTAAATCTTGGTTCAGAAAACTCAACCGATCCTAGGACTACCTGTGGGCACAAGAAAACAGGACATCTTCCAACAGAAGATTTTCATTGCCCCTTGAAAATCATAGTGATCAGACAGATTAGCTTAGCAAGTTAGATAATGGTTCAGTAAGCTCAACAGATCCTACGACTCACTGTTCACATAAGATGTACCCAAAAAGTATATATCTGTGCACACAGGAAGACCTGAAATCTTCCAACAGAAACGGAAGGTTCCTTGCTCAAGTATAATCAAGTTTTAGATGAACCCATTCACCATCATTATCCAAAAAATCACATAAGATGTACCCAAAAAAAATAGTGTGCACACAAGAAGACCAGAAATATTGCAACAGAAGGTTCCTTCATTTCTTGCTCAAGTATAATCCAGTTCTAGATGAAGCCATTCACCATGGTTATCCAAAAAGTTCTTTAACTGCCTTCTTCTTTTCCATCTACATTTATAATTCTGTAACAAAGACCTAACATTCCTCCTATGATATAACAGATGGCAGTAGAAAAGTTACCATTGATAAATATCATTAGGCAGAAAAGTAATCAAATTATGTGAGCAAAGTCCCAATTTCCAAACAAATCTTGATCAAATTGAATCCGTCTCATGTATTCCTTGATGCAAGGTCTCATGTATTCCTTGATGCAGTGTATCATTCATCTGCGTACCCATCAGAAAAGATGCAGGGACTAGGCGCAAAATCATCAGCAATCTCTCCCCACAACCAGATAAACAAGAACATCCAATTCAATATCTTCTATGATATCAAAAAAGTCTTTTTTTTTCTTTCAGGACTAACAAGATATACCAGTAATGGATTGCAAAGACCCCTAAAACAACAGAAAGATGGTGCATTTTTATTTTTAGAAACTCTCTTTTCCATTATGAAGCATAAAAAATCGTCATTTTCGTCAAAGAGCACTTCTTTATTTACCGAATCAAACAAAACAACCACCAATGGAAAGTTAGAAACCCTTAGAATTGGTGGAAAGTTAGAAACCCTTAGAACAACAAGTCTTTCGGTTAAAAAAGAAAAGAAAAAAAGGTACTGCTCCACATATCTAACCCCAAATTCCCATCAGCAAACGAGACGGGAAGTAGGGTTACAACCTTGGGTTGGGACAAGAGCGAGAAGATATCGACCGGGGTTTCTGTTCGTCCCTCCTCTTCCTCCTTCGCTGTCGCGTCCTCTTCTTCTCCATATTCGAACTGCTCTTCCCACCACATCTTCTATCCAAACAGGCCGACGAGTTCGCCCTTCTCCGAGCGTAAAAACAGAAGGATTTTTTTTTCCTAAGCAAAGAAAAGGAATTTTTCTCCGTTCTAAAGTGAAAAATGATGTGAAATGTTAAATCATTTTCTATAAAATTTTCTGAGAAACAAATATGCAGGTTGGGTAAAACAAAAGATCCATGGCAATTGAGTGCATGGACACATGTAGCGTTATTAATATAGGAGGCTAATTGTGATAAACAATATTCATAAAATATTATAAAATTATTATAGCTATAATGGTAAAATGAAAAAAGAACTATAAAATTACATTATAAATTGTTTAATATGTGTTATTAGTTTAGCCTTTGCGCTTAAAGCTTATTTAAACTTATTTTGCGTGAATTATGCACATAGCATGAGTTAGTCTTCTAATGTTAAAACTTAATTGCAAATTTAACAAATAACTTAATTGTAAATTTAACAAATATATTATTATATGACCTACAAAAGACGTATACATAATGATCTGGCAACATAAATTTCATTTTTTTAATAAAAATTAGGCATAATTTTGAATTCTACTCAAATAAATTTAAATTAAATTTATATAAAATTATTCCAGGGGTAGACCCACCCTCTCTAAATTTTTCGGTGTACAAATTCTAAGAATATAACATAATTATTTAATTATTCAATTAGATAAATAATTTTAATTAATATCTTGAATTTTCGAATTCAACTCTCATTAATATTTTTTAAATATATTTTTATATATTTAGGCTCCTTCTAAATTTTAATAATTTATTTCTATATATTTTACACCCTCTCCCCCACCAACTTTTGATCATGGGTTCATTCCAGCATTATCCCATGTATATATTTAGTTAGCAAATATGTTAGAAAATTTTGATATATATATATATACTCAACTTATGATAACATTACATATAGGTAAACAAATAATTTTAAAACATGGATATGATTTTTATAAAATATTGTTCTACCAATATTTAGAAAATAATAATATTAGTAAAAAATTCAAAATTAACATAAAATTATAGCTAAATTAATTAAGAAATTATATGTTTTTTCTATAAATTTATAATTTTATTATGTAAAATGTAAAATATAAATTATTTAATATGTGTTGTTAGTTTAACCTTTGTAGTTAAAGCTTAACTTATTTTGCATGGATCATGCACCTAAGATGAGTTAAACTTGTAAGCTTAAACTTAATTGTTAACTTGGCATATTATTTAGATATCTTATAGATTAAATAGTATTAGGTCTTTAATTAAGAAAATAGCAAAAAAAATCAAAAAAATATAGAAGTCAAATATTAAATTTGTAATCTATTTTTAACTTTGTGTGATACATAAATATATAAAAATTCCATGGCACTAATGGCAAGTCACTATCTAATCACTACAACAAAAATTATTTTTTGGGACGTTTGTTAAATGTCCTGAAATGTTTATTAAACGTCACAAAAAACGTCGGCTTCAGATGCCCCCAAAGTTGTGTTGCAAAAAGTATATATGACATATAAAATAAACGTCGTCAAAAGAGTATACGTCACAAAAACATGAACTTTAAGCAATGTATAAACATCATCATAAGTAATACATTAATGACGTTTCAATGTTACTAATTGTCAAAATATGAGCTCTTATCATTGTTCAAATGTCACAATGTAGGATCTAGATGGCACCAAGAGGGAGGGGTGAATTGGTGTATTAAATTTTTTTACAGTTTTCTTAATCTAGATGTGTTATGACAGCGGAAGCATACATATATAAATGTAAACACAAACAGAGAAGAGAGTAGAGAGAAAAACAAATAGCACACAAACACCAAGTTTGTTATCGAGGTTCGGTCGACTCTTGGCCTACGTCCCCGCTCCAATATTCTCCCACGAGATCTTCGGAGATCACCACTTCCTTCTTCAAAGGGTGAAGGCTCCCTTACAACTTCTCCTTTCTTGCACGAGGACAATGAGACAACCTCTTACAGAATCCTCATGATCGCTTGGGCCCTTCTGTGCTAGATTCCTCACTTGAATCACAAAAGGGGAACTAAGGCCTATCGCTCAAAGC
>LTAE01009791.1:21333-36559 GCA_001647135.1 Pontederia paniculata
GAAAGAGAAGATAAGATAAGAAAGAAAAAAATAAGAAGAAAAGATAAAAAATAAAATATAAAAGAAAAGATTAAAAGATAAAAATATTAGATTTGATAGGATTAAAAATCTGTGTCACCTCTATTATCTTATAGATTTATTCAATTAAAGTGTTTGAATATTAGATGGTGGAAGAATAGATTTAAATTTATAAGACTCCGGAAACGGATGACTTAACTATCTTAATCTTAAATTAAATCAGGAATACGTGAAAACGTTAATCCTAAATCAATTTAAATTAAAACATAATAAAATCTAATCCTAGATTGCTAGGCCTCTCTCGAGTGAATAGCAACCCATATTTATGAATTCTGGAAACAAATAGACATAAATCTTTGCAACTAAGAATCCAAACACTTGAAAACGACCGAAAAGAGATACACTAGAAAAACGGCCTGTGTCGCGTCCGAAACGTACCGCGCCTGACAGATGAAAACACGGCTCAAAGAGAAAATGATGACGGAGATGGAAACGATAACGAAGAGGTGAAAACAGTCCGTGTTAGATGAACACGACCTGTTTTGCCTCGACGGAAAATGTAAGTCGCAGAAATTCGAGAGAAAATTAATTAATAGTAAATTATAAACAATATCTTTCGATTAAAGTTAATAAAATACTCAATAAACTTGAAAAGTATCAAATCACAAACTAAATAAGGTTTAACAGAAATTATTCCTAACAAAGATGATTCTAAGCCTTAAGAAATAAGATTAGAAAAACAAATAGATATGCAGAATCCTATTGCTCTCTAAATCTTCAATCCTGCTTCAAGGCTTCTCCTCCAAAGTTGGCTTCTCAGCTCTTCCGAAATCTAGAAAATATGAGGACTCTCTGATTCTTTTCTATCTTTTAAGAAATATGTGCTGTCAGAGATCAGAGATATCAACTCCCCCAGGTTTGATGTATGAAGGCCTATTTATAGCTGAAATTCGGAGGTGAGGCCTGACATCACACGGTTGGAAAGAGTTTGAGTCGAATAAGACTTGATAATAGCCATCAGATCGGATGAACCGACGTATACGGTGGACAACACCGTCCGTTTTGAGTCAACACGACCCGTTTTGAGGTATCTTAGAATTTGAGTCCAAAACGACTGCGAACACGGTTGGTGATTCTCTGAGATGACGACACGTGGTGCAATCTGGGACATCAATGGTGTTCGTTTTGATCCAACATGGCGTGAACGCGGACAACCTTTTCTTCAAAGGTGAACACGATCTGTGTTGAAGCAACACCATCCGTTTTTGGCATGATGGAAGTGGGGGCTTCGTAAACATGAGTTGAACACGGGCCGTTTTGATGGAACACGACCCGTTTTGCATCATTATTTTCGAGAGAACTTGGTAAATCTCCTGCTTCCGGTATTTGCACTAAATTGATGTGATTTTCCTGAAAATTAACCATATATAGCACTTAGGTAGAATCTGACTCATAAATGAAATATCAACTGAATTAACTGAAATAATGCATGAATTAATGTAAAATATTAGAAAAACTACATGAAATAGATGCATGTAATATGTATATTTTTGCATGCATCATTAGGCTGTCGCCATTAGCGACAGATTATCGACAAGTATTTATGTCGCTAATCGTCTGTCGCTAATCCATCATACTCTTGTAGTGTACAGAAAAGAAAGATTACCTAAAAGGTTACAAAAAATATCATCCTAACATGAAATTAGAACAGAGAATACTCTTCTGGATTTGATGATGAACTCCTGCACAATCTTCTGAATGAGTTACACATGAATCTTCTCAACAACTCTTCAATTTGCTCTAATGTTCTTGACTTGTAGACACAGGTTGTAGGCTCCTAGATTATCTTCTCGATTCCTGATATATGAAATAAAGCTCTAGGTTTCCAGGATATCAATTCTAGCTCTCAACATGAGTATTTATATCCTCCAAAGTTTGTCTAGGATTTCCATGGATTTTGAGAAAGTTTGGAAATCATTCCATCTCAAGATAAAGAAATCTCTTGTTAAATTCGTATTTGACTTTATGGCTGAGATTTAATCCTTTAAAACACCTTCAAATTTTCTTAATAATATTCCCCTTTGATCCTCAAAGAGTTTGGATACTTTTAGAATAATTTTCTCATTGAAATTCCTACAAAAGATCCGAGTTTGAACAAAAACGGGCGAAACAACACGTGTTGTTATAGGCTGTAACAGATTTAATAGGTTGTAACATGGGCTGTCATGGTCCGTGATTGAATATTGTGACCAATTAAATTCCATATCATGGCGCGTGATAAATTTTAACGGCATATAATACGGGATATTTGAGCCTTGAAACTATATTTCTCGTCACTTATGGGATATTTGAGCCTTCAAACTATATTTCTTGTCACTTACTGCCCGTAACATCATATAACGGCCCATGACATCATAAAACTTCAATATTTCATCCCTACGGAGATCGTGAAACTCCATTACAACCCATGAAATTCAGCGTAATGACCCATGATAGGATATATCACGGTCCGTTACATGATGATATTCAGATCTGGACTTGCTATCAAGGTCGTGATGGCATGTAACGACCCGCGAAATTCAGAAATTGTGATTCTTTGCTTCTAATTGACTCTTTTCATCGTGCATCCCTTTTAGCCCTTCTTTTCTTCCTTCAAAGTGATTTTATGCAAATAAATATCAACCTTGGGTTGAATCATGATTCGAACAAACAAAAACAAACAATCAATTAAAATTGATGCATGGTACGACAAAATTAATCAAAATACACATAGATATATGCCCGAAAATATTTTGAAATATGCATACAGCAGTTTCCATCCATGCACTTAATCTTTTTTCGACTCGAACACGACACGCGTTAGGGGCGACACGACCCGTGTTTGTTGGGTGTCACTCCATCTCGGGTTTAAAGTCAATGTTGGCATCGTATTCGCTCCGAGGAATACATCCACATCCAAGATGGCACGGTCCGTTTCCCTATTTCAGGAGTTAGCCACAAAACACGACCCGCATCCTCGGTGGCGCGATTGTGTCCATGGCGTTGAATGTGAGCCGTGTCAGTTAGACACGATCCATGTTCGGCCTTTAGGTTGAAGGTTTTTCTTCAACCCGAAGTCGTTTAAATGATTATGTAGTTAACGTTGTTGAATCCCTAATATACTTTTAATCTTCATAAACTCTATCATACATATATGGGAAACCCTAAATTGATCCTCTTTAATTACATACCTTGATTTCATTGGCCGATCTTCCTCGTGTCTCAATCCTCCCTCGTGGTATGTCCTCCCCTTCCTTCAATCCCCTACGAGAGAGAGAGAGAGAGAGAGAGAGAGAGAGAGAGAGAGAGAGTAGTGCTTGGGCTTAGGGAGAGAATTAATAAGAGTGCCTATCTTACCCTCTATTTATAAGGGTCTACTAAGGTGTAATCCAACTCTAACTCAACATAATCTTTCTTATTTTACTTGTGATTAGGAGTGTTTAAAGAATTAATTTCGGTAGGAGTAGAAATATTAAAGATTAGGATAACAATTTGACTTTGACTTTGACTCTTATCCTTGTTCTAATCCTAATCATATCCTATCTTAACTCGATTTATCTTTACTTTTTATCCTTTGTTACAAAAAAATTAGGGTATTAATTACATTAATAATTTAACCTATCACAACTAAGCATGCAGTTTATGTTCTATGTGCTCAACCAATGGACTCAATTACTTATATAATATTAGATAAGGTGATTCTGTAGTAATGTCGGTCAACCGACTTACCCTCCACACTCATCCGGCTTGATGGCCAGTTGGACTCTCTTCGATCGACTCACCATGTTGGTCTTATTCGGCCATGAGGTCGGTCAAACCCGCCATAGGGTCTTCAACCAACTCATCTCCTAGTGTCGAGAGTGTGTTGGAATTCTCTGAGGTTGACCAACCGATTATCACGGATATTTGAAAAAAAGTGTGTTTCCTAGGGGTTTCGCTAAGTTCTCGACATCATATTAATCAATTGGTCATCAATACAATATCATGCTCAATCAATACATTAATTAATTCATAGTAGACAACTTCTAGCATATGAAGGTGTTAGGTTTCAATGTGGCATAACAATGGTTCTTGAAGCAATCTATTTGAAATATAACTTATGTACTTAATCATATTTAATAAGAGACTTTGCTACGCTATGCATTGACTATATGGTTGACTTTTTGACCAATCAATAAAAAAGTGAAATAATAAAAACTAAAAACTCATTTATAACATGCGAAAGTCTTAATCAAAAGTAAATATCCAATATCTGATCCAAAACTAAATCTTGGCTAGTCATAATCCATCTGTGATTACAACTCAATAGAAAAATAAACTAGGATATACATCTAGACCAAGATTATCATCCATGTGTAAGCAACATCCATCATTAACACCAGTGTCGTCTACGCCACCATAACTATGTAGACCTTTAACCTACATTATCCAATACAAGGGAGATAGTTCTTTCGTGAGCTATAACACTCAGTATGTTAGGCAACGTATAGTTATAAAATTGATAGCATTAAGCATGAAAATAAATCAAGGTTGTAAGATATAAAATCACAATCAATAGAAATCAATGGACTATGCAATTTCATATGCTATCCTATAAAGATCAATACATTGGTTATAGTTCTTTCTTTTCAATACTTTAGATCAATACCCAATGACTGATTTTCTATACAATACTTTGGGTCTGTCTTTCCTTGCATACAATGCTCTAGATAAATGTGATACTATGCATTGGATCAATACCTATGGATCAATGTGATACTCTGCACCAGTTCAATATTATACTCTGGATCAATGCAATGCTATGATTTTCATTCAATGCTCAGGATCAATGTGATGCTCTGACTATGATGTTCTTATCTTTGTCTTATTACGTTAGTGATTTTGCAATGATTTTAAAATGAGCTCTTAGGAGGTGCACTAATACAATGATCAGCGGTGGTGCACAAACCACAACAAATGCCCTTAAGGGGGAGGATGCTCGAGAATTATCTTCGTTGCAAAGTGGGGCAGAAGGACAAACAACATGAACTAAGTAGCTCCGCTGCAGCTGGACTAGGACTACTAGTCACTATGTATGCAATGAATATAACTATTGTTCTCAGTCCATGCAATACATTGTTATCTCATCTTTCTTTTATTTTATCTTTTTTAACATTTATCTTTCCAAATTTCAGTCCTTATGATCACAAAGGGGGTCTAGGGGTACACTAGAATATAAAAAAAACATACTATCAATATTAGCTTGGCAAACACGAGTCATGTTTGATCTGAATAGGTGTCGTGTTCTACGGCTTAAAATAGTTTGACATGCGATGTATTGATATAAGTCGTGTTAAAGTTTGACATGGGTCGTATTCTATGTATGCATTATTAGGTCAATTTTTTATATGAACATGGGGTGTGTGGGCAAGTCGCCTCAACATGTTAACCTTTTAACGCAGATCATGTTAGGTTTTAACCCCGATCGTGCTTCACCCATTCATTAATACATTAACATACTTTTGTAAGGAACACTAGTCATGTTAGTGTTTCACACAGGCCATGTTCATTCCATGCCATGCTATAATAAAAGTGAGGTCCACCCATGGGTCATATCGATCCTTCTGACGCAGACCATGTTCAACCATAATTCCAATTTAACATTCTTATCATATAATAATTTAGGGCATGACTCGATTGCATTCAGAGCGACGCAAGTCGTGCATTATCATTAATATTTTTATCCTAATTTAATATAAAATATGGTCTTTGCGTTCGGGTGGCTAGTCCATGTTCTATATCAACGTAGATCGTGTTTCACGGTCAACATGTTTTAGGGGTTTCATTCTATGCGCGGGGGCCATGCCCAAGTGGAATGGAGTCGTGTGCGACCTTCCATGTCTGACGTAATGGCTAATGTTTGCACCCTATGGACGAGGGTCGTGTTCAAGGGGGCGCGATCCGTGTTCGATTGCATAGATCTTGACTTCTTTATTTCCAATGATTAAATCTATGTTGTTCTTGTAGAATTATGAATGCAATTAAATCTGAATTAAAAATAATATTTTAGGATCTATAAGACTCAAAAATATAATATTATAAAAACTATTCTACTCTATGTATCAAGCCTAATATGCATATTCTATCAACGTCATTTATAAAGAGGATCCACTTGTGTACATACTTGTTTTGTCTATCTATTACCGATGTTACATCTTGCAACTTTCCTCCGCTTCATCTCCTAATATTCTTCTCCTCCACTCACATTGTGGCTGATCGTTGTTGCACTCTGGTTGATATCCTTTGAAAAATGAGAGAGAAAGAAAGAGGGAGAGAGAGAGAGAAGAGAGAGAAATTTTGTGATGGTTGAGGTAAGAAAACTAATGAGAGTTTAGAAATAGTTTCATGGCCTTGAGGTTTGTATAAAGGAGCCTAAGGCTTAAAACAAAATTAATCCAAAGTCTAATAAAAGTATAATTTTATCTTGTTGGAGCAACACGGGTCATCTCCTAGTTAGACACGACCAATAGCCTCTTTTTTTCCGCAGTCGCCGCGTCACACCTTGGACATGACCTGCGTCTGAAGAGTAAAACCGCAGTCGCAGCGTCATCACGAACAGGACCTCAGAGGTCGTAACATGGACCGCATCCCCCTCGGACATGGTTCGTGTCCACAACATTGAAACCCTAAGACACAACGACTGTGAAATACAATTCGTATCAATTCCAAACTGATTCACATCACCCGTACACATGGAACATATTATGTATTATCAAAATTTAATAATCAAATGAGGGTAGATGCTTATCAGAACACTTGAACGTGACTCAGGTTGTGCCCTAAATTAATATAAGCTATGAAGGTTGATGACAGAGAATTTCCTCTCTATTTTCATATGCAAGACTACACTTTCTTCATGATTTATGCATCAAATTATACTTATCATCACAGATTCTTATAGCATTTGCATCATTTGAAATTTCCTCGGAAAAAGTGCATATTTCTACTCAAAAGTCTCTTTTAAGTGAGTCCTGAATGATTAATATTTGAATTCTCCTACATGAACTTAGCTGAGGCCAAATGACACTTGTGCTGGAAATTGGACCTGGGGGCACCTGCGCGGATGTTCAAACCTTGACGCCACTACCTGTCAAATGCCACTAGAAGACAAAACCTGAACAAAATTATGTAGATTCCTCTGTCGGTTTTTGTTGTCCAAATGCAGAAGATTCTTTGGAAGTTTCCAACGCATATTAGAAAGGGTAGGTAAGGGACACATGACATCAATTGATTGAAGAAAAGATAAAGGATAAAAGGAAAGAGAAAAGAGGGAGAAGGGGTTCCACGTCCGAGAGGAAGAGGGGGAACCGCCGCCATTGCCGAGGAAGAAAGAAGAACCATAAGTGAAGAAGAAGATGTTTCATGCTGGGAATTTTGTAGAGTATCATTGGTTTTAATCTGTGATTCTTATCTTTGTTAATTTCCAATGAGAAACTCTTGTTTTGACATGCTTGTGATGTGTGTAATGATTGTTAGAGGCTAAACATTTAGGCCTGAAAATGGGATGATTTGAGAACATCTATTTATTATTTAAACTAATCTTTTAATGCATTAATATATTTCCATTTGACTTTCCAATCTTCTTTTGCATAATGTGCTTTCTATATGTGCTGGTTTTGATATGGTGAGCTATTCGTTGCCCTATTTTCAGTGGAGGGTTGAGACCGAGAGTGAGAATCCTTCTCATTGAGAAGAAGTAATGTGTAGTTCATATTCATGATATTTTGTATGTGTTGATTTTAATGTTGTGAGCTATTTGTTATCATATCTTCAGTGGAGGGTTGAGACCGAGAGGGAGAACCCTCTCCATTGAGGAGAAATATTATTAAGTTATAATTCATGTTATCTTATAGTTGGATTGTTATTCACATCTTTGTTGCAACCCTATTTCGAGAGGGAAGGATTTGTTACAAGGGCTCTACAAGGATCCGAGAGGGGAATAGGGTTTCATGAAGTGTGACTTTCATTTCAGCTTCAATTTCCATATTTGAGTGATTCATCCTTCTTCATATCGGTTCTGCTTTTGCTCATTTAAAATATTAAAATACCAAAATATTTTGTTTATTTTTTTTTCGGAATTTAGTTCTATTTCATCTAAAATTCTGCACAAACTATTATTCTTCTTGATTTGGATTCGGGTAGAATAGAGTGATTGCATTGTGAAATTCTAATTTTCCTGTGGATTCGATCCTAAAATACTACAAGGATAACTGTATACTTGCAGTTGGAGTTGTGTGTTTAGGTTAATTTTAAGACTTGTTGATAATCTGTTTCTGTCCGCTGTCCCCCAAGTCTAGAACTGTCAAACCTTGATGTTTTGAAACCTTGTCCCACCTTTTTTATTGTCGACACACTTTTGCTTTATCAAAGGTTAAATCAGAATAGGGATGAACATGGTCTGCGTCATCCCCTGACACGGTCAATGTCCTATGCCGAAGTATTTTAAATTGATCATTGCATAGATGGAACATGACATATGTCAAAGTTTAACATGACCCGTGTCAGCCTTGCGTGCTGAAGTATCTTTAAGCCACAGAACATGGCTTGTGTACAAATCAAACACGACCCATGTGGATATGTGATTTTTCTTCATTGAAAGTCCTAAAATTCTTTGTGATGATTATAAGGACTATTATTGAGAAAAATAAAAGGGTTTAAACAAGATAAATAAAAAGATGAGGTCGTTATGCATCGCATATATGGGAGCCAAAGTTATATTATCGAATTGTTGATGGCTGATAGAATAGTTGCTACTTAATTCTTGTTGCATGCCCTTCTCACCGCCCTAACATTCTCGAGAATCCTTTCTCTTGTGGATCGTTGTCGTGGTTTATGCACCATCACTAACATTTTATTGGCGAACCTCTTAAGAGCTCATGAGCCCCTATTTTAAAGTCACGTCAAGGTAATTGATGAGATAAGTCAAAGATTAAAAATATTGATATAGAGCGTTGAATGTCAATCAGAGCATGACATAATATTGATCCATCGATCCAAAGCATATTAATTAGCCAGAGCATATGATTGATCCAATGTAGTATCACATTGATATAGAGCATTGTATTTAAGACAAACCATTGAGCATTGCATAAAAAAAGCTAATGCATTGATCTAGAGTATTGAAAGGAAATCATTATAATCAGAATCTTGATCTCTAGACATTGCATTGGCCATTAATTATTCTTAATTATGATTTTATATTTTACATTCCTCGTTTATTTACATGCTTAATAATATCATGTTTATATCTATTGGATTGCCTTACATACTATATGTTGTAGGTCACTGGAGAATTATCTCCATATATTAGATCATGTAAGTGAGAGGTAAGCTAGCCGGTGGTGTGTGTCATGATTGATGTTTAACTACTCATGATGACTATTGATTGCACATGAATGATGTTGGTCTTGGTCTAGTCTCCTAGTTTAGTATTTCATTGACTTATAATCACAAATGAATGATGTTTAGTCATGATTTAGTTTGAAGATATTTTATATTTATTGATAAAAAAGTGTATTTAGTGGTCAAATAGTCAACTCTATAGTTAAAGTATCATAAGAGTTATTTTGCCACGTAGCTTCTGAGGATCTTACAAGGTTATTATTTTTTTCTCTACTATAATGCGAGCCCCCCCCCCCCCCCCCCCCCCGTCTTATGATATGTAAGTAATTTTGTATATACTGAAGCTCGTGGCTATAGCTATGGAGATCCGTGAAGGGAGTAACATGGCTATAGTTATGGCGATCCGTGAAGGGAGTAACGTGTTTATCTCAAAATTACTTGTCGACTTTCATATTTCATAAGTTATTTTTCTGGTTACTGCAGGTAAGTAATTCAACTGGCCATTTTGTTATTTGAACATTTTATAAGAACATGTTTGATGACAGGGAATTCACTACCGATTTTCATATGCAAAGATTACACATTCTCATGAAATTACGCATCATTTACATACATCGCCACATCTATTTACAATATTTGCATCATTTGAAATTCCTTGGGTATAAATACACATTTTCACCCCCAATGACCTTTTTTATTAAATATTTGAATGATTTATGCCTAATTTTTCCTACAGATATTTATCCAAGGCCCAACAATATGTGTTCTGGAAACTATACATGGGGGCGCCTATGCTGAATACTGGACCTGGGGGTATCTGTCGCCATACCTGCTAAAACTCACTAGAAGACAAAACATGAAACAAATCTGCAAATTCCTCTACCTGCTGTTGTGGTCCAAATGTGGAAGGTTCCTTGGCGGTTTCAAGGAATATTGGCAGGGCTGTACAAATGACAAGTGACATCCAATTATTGGTTGAGAGAAAAAAAAGATAAAAGGCAAAATGGGAAGAGACAAAGATGGGGTCTCCGTTTTGCATCTAAGAGGGAGCATCGACTGGAACCGCCATTGCGGAGAGGAGGAGAACTGGAGCTGAAGAAGGGAGTTTTTACGCAGAGATCTAGGAGCATCATTGGCTTATGCCTGCCGATTCTTACTTGTATTGATCTCCAATGATGAACTCTTGTGTGATGATGTTAGTTGTAATGTGTTTAATGGCTGCTAGGGGATAAACGATTAGGCCTGGACATGTGATGATTTGAGAACACCTACTTGTTATATGAACTTATATTTTAATGCATTTGAGTTTTCATTTGACTTTCCAATATTCCCTTTTGTTATGTGTTTTGTGTATGCACTGTTTTTTATGCTATGACACACAAGCTATATGTTGCATGGAGGTTGGGATCCGAGCGGCTCAACCCATTCCATTTGGGAACATGTAGATTGTGTTTCTCGCTATTGACGTTATTCACATTTGAGTTTGAATGTCGTGGTCTATTTGTTATCTCATCCCCGATGGAAGGTTGGGATCTGAGAGACTTAATCTCTCCGTCGAAGTAGAGTAGTAGTAGCTCTTATCTTTGTATCTCATATTCACGAGGGATCGGGATCCGAGAGGCTTGATTCCTTCATCTACGATATTTGTGGGGGATCCGAGAGGCTCCCATGGATATCTAGCGGAGATTGGAGAGAGTTTATCCATGGCATTCGAGAGAGTTATGGGAAAAACCTCTAGGGATTTAGGCTCAAGTCTTGATTGTGAGAGTAGCCAAGTTTTATCCCTTAACATCCCAAGTCGACATTATTTGGGTTTCACGTGTTCATTAGCAAGTAGGGTTCGAAAATGACTCCCATGTCCCGACTATTTTCCCTATTTGAGTGATTTGATCTTCTTCATATTGGTTCTGCTTCTATTTATCTTAAATCTAAAACATCAAAAATATTTAGTTTACCTTGCTCATCAAGATTTTACTCCTAGTTTATCTAAATTTCTGCACAAAAGTTATTTCTCCTTGATTTCGGTTCATGGTAGAATAGAGAGGTTGAGTTGTGAATTTTTGATTTTCTTGTGGATTCGATCCTAAAATACTACAAGGATAACCATATACTTGCGATTGGAGTTGTGTGTTTAGGTTTATTTTTAAGACTTGTTGATTGCTCATTTCTGTCCAGGTGCCCCTAGATCTAGAAACCTGGTACCACCTTTAATTTTGACATACATTTTTGCTCCTCAAGTTTTTGCGCCGTTGCCGGAAAATTTTGATTTTTTTATATTCAATTCTTTATTTACTACCGAGCTGAATCATTCACTATCATTGTTCATATTCGAGTATCATTGTTTACAACTCACTTTTCTTCTTTTAATCTGATTGCCTTTTCTTCTTTTAGTAATTAGTTCTTTTACATTTTGCTTAACTTCAGTCTTCCACATTATTAATAGATACTGCACTTACCTCTAACTGTGTATGTCAAGCTCCAGTAGTGCAGATGACGAATGGGGAGACTTTGATCTTGAAGTGGAGAGAAAATTTAGGATAAGAAGAAGGACACAAAGAGAACCTAGAAGACGAGCTCAAGTTGTTAGGCAGCAGATTGAGATGGCAAACCATGATGCAAATAGACCTTTGCAAGAGTTCTACACCCCCATAGCTATTGTACTGAATTCAGGGATAGCTAGGCCAGTTGTTAATGCAAACAATTTCCAGCTAAACCCAACTCTCATTGCGGTACTTGGACATAATTAGTTTGGGGGATTGCCCACGGAAGACCTTAATCAACACTTGATCACATTCTTGGAGATATGTGATACATTCAAATGCAATGATGTGTCAAGTGATGCAATCAGGCTCAAATTATTCCCATTTTCTTTGAGAGACCAAACTAAAACTTGGTTGAGGTCAGTTGAACCTGAAACAATTAGAACTTGGGATGAGTTGGTGACTGCTTTTCTATCAAGATCCTTCCCTCCTGAAAAGATAGTAACAACGATGAATCATATTACATCCTTTCTGCAGTGAGAGAATGAGACTATTTATGAAGCTTAAGAAAGATTCAAAGACATTTTGAGAAGCTGTCCCCATCATGGATTTCAGAAATGGATGGTGGTTCAGACTTTCTATAATGGACTAGCTCCTGCTAGCAAGAGTTCTCTAGACTTAGCAGCTGGGGGCAGATTCATGGCCAAGATACTGATGAAGGTTATAGACTCATTGATAAGGTCACCATGAATCACCACAATTGGATGCAACAAGATAGGGTCAATAGACAAAAACCTCAAACAAGCACCAGTTCAGAAATTGGCAGTTGGGATCAGATTTCAGCTAAACTTGAGAAAATAGTACAGAGGGCTATTGCCAAGAGTAATTAAAATCAGAGCAACAAAACACTTAGTTTGGGTGTATTTGCTGTTGAAACTGCCCCTGACTACAATCAAGCTACCCCCACCTTGTTGAATCTAGGATCCCGAGATTATTTTGATGATCACAAATTTGTACAGGAACTTAGTTTGTACTAATCATATTTTGAATTGATCTTTGAAAGACATGATTTTTTATGTTTCAGTAAGTGATAGGTCGATCGAGGCTGAAGAACGGATGACTTATGCACAAAGAAGACATAAAGAAAAAATCGTAAGTGTGCAGTGGTCGTCCAAAGAATGTGAAGTGGTCGACCTATGTGAAGAATAAAGATCAAAGAAATGAAGTCAAGTACTGAGCAATCGATCAAAGTTGTTGAGTGGACGACCGAAGACAAGTTAGAACAGGAAAGGTCGTCCGGTAAGAACAGTGGGCGATCGAAAGTTCTTTGTCAACAGTATAGAGGTTGAAGAACGGGCGCTCCAAGGAGAAGTGGACGTCCAATGATGAAGTTTAACACATGATGAGATGGCTAAGGAAGGAATGGTCGCCTGGAGATGAAGAGCGGACGACCATAGAGCTAGAGATGAAGACAATGGACGTCCAAGGGTTTCAGAGTGAAGACAATGGACGACAGAAAGATTGTCAACGTCGGAAGTGGACGTCCGAAGGCTCATGAGTTGAAGCAACGAACGACCAAAGTAATGATAGAAGGAAGATCCATCGACCGAAGATGGAGTGCAGACGACAGATGAATTTCAGACAAAGACAAAGGTTGTCTAAGGGTCTTGGTGTGAAGATAAGTAGACGTCTAGAAGTTTGTAAGGTCTGAAATGAAATGAAGAAAAGTCGACCGAAGGATTGGCGGACGATCGATGAGGAGAGAAAGGTCGTCCAAGAGCTGAAGAGACAAAGCAACGGTCGACTAGTCCATCTGACTACAGAAGAAAAGGACGTCCAAGGAATCTAAGAGTTGTCAGAGGACGTCCGAAGAATGTCAGAAGAAGGAAAGGACGTCTGAGGATCACAGTGGAGAATGAGTGGACGTCTGAAGAATGTCATAAGAAGATTTGGCGGACGTCCGAGGATCTCACTAGGAATGAGCAGACAGTCAAAGTACTGAGTAAAGAGATAGCGGATGTCCGAGGATCTCAAAGGAATGACAGATGCCCAAAGTACTCAGATAAGAAGAAGTGGACATTCGAAGGATTCAGGGAGAATCAACGGACAACCAAAGAGGTGTCAAAGGTTTTGGCACAAGTCAAGTCAATCGACCAAAGATGAAGAGCGGACGACCGAAGTATCTTGACCGAAGTCTTCAACTCAAGGAGTGGACATCCGAGGGATTGGTGTTCAACCAGGGGCGACCCAAAAAAGAGTTGAAGATGGCACAACTCAAGTCAGACGACCACAAATGAAGAGCCGATGACCAAAGGAGCTTGACAGAAGACTTCGACTGAAGAATGGACTTCCGAGACGATTGGTGTGCAATCAGCGAACGACCGGAGAAGAGTTGAAAATGGTACAAGTCAAGTCGGGCGACCGCAGATGAAGAGCGGACGGCGAAGGAGCTTGACAGAAGACTTCAACTAGAGAGTGGACATCCGAGAAGATTGGTGTGCAATCAGCGGACGATCAGAGAAGAGTTGAAGATGATCAAGTCAAGTCGGGCAACCGTAGATGAAGTGCGGACGACCGAAGGAGCTTGATAGATGACTTCAACTAAAGAGTGGACGTCCGAGAGGATTGGTGTGCAATCAGCGGACAACCAGAGACAAGTTGAAGAATTGAACGCAAGTCAAGATCGTACGACCAAAGGTTTGGCAGACGACCGAAGGAACTTGACTAAGGAACAAAGGCTTGAGACTCTAAACTGCGGACGTCCGAAGGCAAATGGCGGATGACCGGAGCACCAGGCGGCAATTCAAATGGAGACTTCACTAGAGCGACGATCGACCAAAGCAGAGGAAGCGAACGACCGTGGGGTAGGTGAAGAGTATTGTACTTGCATTAACAACTAATTTTTTTGAGAGAGAAATTAGGTCATTGAGTGCAGAGTATATAATGTAATCCCAAGAGTCTTGGGAAGTTAACTTTGGAAAATTAGAAATCTGAGAGCTTGAGTGAAAAGCCTTAGTTCCTCCTTCTAAGTATTCGAGTGACGAATCCAGGATAGAAGGAAGTGTGTGTTCAAGAGTGAACTTTTAAAAGGTTATCTCCTTGTCCTCTGAGAAAGAAAGGAGAAGAAAAAGTTGTAAGAGAGCCTTTGCCCTTTGAAGAAGGAGTTTAGTGATCTCTGGAGGTCTCGAGTTCGAGAAGATCAGAGCGGGGACGTAGGCCAGGAGTTCGGCTGAACCTCGTCAACAAACCATTGTTTGTTTACTTGTTCTCTTCTTCTTCTTCTTCTTCTTCTTCTTCTTCTTCTTCTT
>LTAE01009792.1:0-17937 GCA_001647135.1 Pontederia paniculata
TGACACTCCATCGGTCTTCCGTCAATCCTGCGGTCGCCCGATCCTCAACCTCCATCAGTTCAGACAAACTACTGGGCGCTCACTCGTCTTCTCACCAAGACTTCGGATGTCCTTTGTCTTCTCCTGATGTCAATCGGTCGTCCGCACTCAACCTGCGATCGCCCCCCCATCCACCTGCCTTCTGCTTTGGTCGTCCACTGTCTCTATCCTGAGCCCTTTGGACGTCCACTCTTAGCCTTCAGTCTACTGGTCGTCCACTGTCTCCACCTTGAGATCTTTGGACGTCCACTCTCTTCATCATCAGATCTTAGGTCGTCCGCTCTTCAGCTTCGAACGACCTCTCCTCTGCTTAGCCAAGACTCATTTGGCTAAGTCTTCTTTGAGCGTCCACTTCTCCTAGGACCACCCGATCTCTATCCCTTGTAACAAAGGTGTTACCTTCAGTCGCCCATTCCTCATCATCGGGCGATCTCTTCAGTTAAGTCTTTTACTCCGGTCGTCCTTCTTTCATCTTTAGTCGACTGGTCAACCCCTGATCCCTTCTCATCCACCTTCCTTCAACATAGGTCGATCTCTCTGTACTCATAGGACGACCGATGCACACATATGCTTTTTCTGAGATGTCTTCCATGTGCATTGGTCATCCATTCTTTTAGATTTGGTCGACCTAACAACTTCTGAACTTGAGTCAACCTGTTACAGAATTCAGTTCAACAAGTTCATCAGTACAAACTAAATTTCCTTACAAATTTATGATCATCAAAACACTCTTTGGATCCTAGATTCAACATCCACCGCCTATATGGGTCCGTCCCTATATGCTAACCATAGTTTAGATCTTAATTAAATGACCCGATTAGAGTTAGCGAGTTGAGTTTCAAATAACAACGGGCTTATAAGATTAATTCGATGTGAGTAATTATGTACATCAATAATTTTCGAAAAAAATATAAGTAATAAGAATAGAGTTATCTTTTGCTAACACTTCTTCAACAATAACTTTTTTTATATTTATTTTTAAATTATAAATTTATTAATTTTAATTTCTGAACTTATTTCGATTTATCAATCTAATTTTTTTATTAACTTTTATTCAAAATATGTTAAGTAATTTTTTTAATAATTTTAAAATATCATTTTTTCCTTAATTCTTTAATATAATAAAAAATATAAAAAAAACAAAGTAGGGTACGAAAATTATTTAATACTTATTTTTAAAATATATTGATTAAGTTGTTATTTTCTAAATTTTTAAAATTTTTATAATATTTAAAAGGAAAAAATAAATTATTATTTTAAGACTAACTTAACAGAATTTTGGATAAAAATTAACGAAATACTAAATAGATAAATCAAAATAAATTCAAATATTAAAATTAATAAATTTATAATTCAAAATTAAATGCGAAGAAAATTTTAATTGAGAGTGTGTTAGCAATTTTATAGTTGCTAAGTACGAAAGTACGTGTCGAAGAGATGGTTATTTCAAATTAGAAAAACATCCTATTTAACGGATTGGTATATATAATTAAAAAAATATCCAGTTTTTCAATGGATTTTCGGAACCTTATATTTTTAAAATTTTATATTTATGTTAATATCAGGAGACATCTTATTCTATAAATTAATTCTTATCAATAACATAGCTATATATCGTATTTATGCATGACATACAATTATTATTATATTTAGGATCTATTTGGCTTAGCTGATAAAAAATATCTGATAAACACTAATATTGATAAGCATTTTAAGTCCTGATACTTATTTTAAAATATAAGTAATTATATGTTTGGATAAAAGTGCTCATCATATCAATAAGTAGTTGTAATGTTTGTTAAAATAAATATTGATTAATATACTCTTAAAGTTATATGATAATAATATTAAAAAATATGGATACAAAATAATATAATTTGTTAAAATTAATAAGTCAATAATTTAAAAATAAGTACGGAACCCTGTTTATTTTTTTTTCAACTTATAAATAGTTACCTAACAACTTATAAGTATATCTTTTTAGTTACTAAACATAGAGATTTTCTAAAATTTACTTATAAGTAATTTTAACTTACTTATAACTTTAGCCAAATATGCTCTTAGTGTTAATTTTATATACATAAGAATTCAAATAGATCTTCTGCACAATTGTCTCTTTTTTCGAATTTAAACAAACTTCGGAACAAGTGTTTAGTCTTTTATTATTTTTTGATAATTAAGAAATCCACACGATGGGCGATCGATGACCTTTGCTTGAATTAGTAAAGTATTAGTTGACGTCTAAAGAAAGTAAGTGGCCGGGATAAATATGAGGTTTTGCAGTAAATTATTGGAATTTCTTGCTTACTCGTGAAATATGAATCAATAAAAAATAATTTTTTTACATTCGATTTATTGAGGACAAAGGAAAGTGTGATAATTTTTTTAAAATATAATAAAATAGCTTTTCATTGATTTTATAATATGATCCAATCGTATAGTCGCCTCCAAGTAAACAAGGTGACGACAATTGTCGCCCATGAATACTTATCCCCCCCCCCCCCCCCCCCACATAGACTTCCCTCTTTGTTCAATTTTATAATTTTCTCTCTTTCACAGCTCAGCGAAAGATTAGAAGACAAATCCTTATAAATTCAACTATTGACAGATTATTCTTAGGACTATTTTACTTTATTAATTTTCATTGGTAAAAAAGATATCTAATTAACCATTTTGAAGAAGTTATTTTGTAAATAATTTAGTATTTAAAATTGTAATTTGGCATTAGTTTAGGAACACGTTGAATTAGCATCAGCTTGCTTTATCGTCCTACTTTTTGCGTACAAAATTTACTGAATATTTTGTATATTTTTTTAGAAAATCGAAAAAATATATTTATATATTTTACTTGAAAGGAAAATATAATAATTTTAGTTTAAATATATTGAATAATATGACTAAATATAAATTTTAGTTTAAATATATTGAATAATAATTTTCATCATTCGTCCAAATATCGAATTAGTCAAATATTAATATTCTAAGATCATATTGATATCGAAAAAAATATAATATTAATAGTTGAAGTCATGATTTTGATGTTTTCAAGTTTTATGAGAAATGTATAATAAAAACAATTACTTTTTTTAGTCCTAATTTAAGCAGGGTTTTTTTATTAAATCATCTTCAAATTTAATTATTTTAGGTAGGGCTGACAATAAGTCAGGCCGTTCGTGAACGGCTCGTGACTTGGTCTATTTTGGACCTTGCTCGGCTCGTCTTTTTAGATAAATAAGCCAGACTCGAAATTCAGATTTGACCTTTTTTTTAAACATGCTTAACTCGTCTCTATTAGGCCTAGCTTGTTAGCTTATAAGGCCAACTTATATAATTAATATATATTATAAAACTTAAAAGTGTTTAGCATATAATTCAAAATTATTAATAATTTTAATTTAAAAAATCAAATGGAATGTCGAAAGAGGTACAATAAGTCACTTTTATTCAAAATTATTATTAATTTTAGTGTGTTAGATATAGACAATGCTAAAGTGCACAATATTTTCTTTTTAATATTATAAATATAGGTTAATATATAATTTAATATATAATTATTAATTAATAAATATGATTTAATAAGCTATTAAGTTACAGATTTCTTGAATTTAATAAACAAGTCAGGTCAAACTTAATTTTAAACTTATTAGGCATTTGGTTTAGCTCGTTTATTAAACTTTTTAAACAGATCTGAACTATTTAAGTGTTGGCCTAGCTCGGCTCGCCTTGTGTCCACTTAGGTGAAGTATTTTTTTCTCTCTCCCGGTCAACCAGGGAGTTAGACGGTGGCGATGGGTGAGCTAAGGCATGGTTAGGTGGTGGCGGCTGCTACAACAGCTACGAGTTTTGACCTTTTTTTTTTATTTATGGGTGTAAAACTGCACCTTTTCTACTGTATTAAACTATTTCGAAAAATATAAAAATAGAAATTTATCTTTAAAATCTTTCTAAAATTTCTGGTTTTACAATTTTTCTAAAACCAGAAGTTTTTTTTGAGATGCATTTACTAGTTTTGTTTTATTTATTAAATTAATTTTTCTTAAGGAAGAGCGTAATACCGATGTTATTTAAATATTCAAGTAGAAGTTTTATTCATAATTTTGAAACATATTATAATGGAAAGGTTAAATATCGAAAAATTAATAGTTGTGTTAGCAATCCAAATAAAAGATCAATAATTTTTGTTTCAAATATCATTTTATCTTAAATGTTAGTTTGGACTAAGAACAATAACCAATCAAGAGTTCTTATCAAACTTAAATATAAAATTGAAAATAAACAAAGATAACTAATTTGTTAAAACTATGTCTATATTAATAAGATGTAAAATAATCAAAGTAAAGATTCATTCACTTCATCACTTAGAATTTAATTTAGGAGGATCAAAATCTTATAAATATTAAAAAAAAATAGAGGTATTTCCTAATTAAGCATATAGGATCATGTTATCTATATTATTAATCATATAATGTTAAATTTATGATGAATGTTAAATTTTCTCTTTTTTCTCTTTTAAATTTATCCATCATAAATTTAGCGTAAGAGCACTTTCATCGAACTCTATTAACAATTATGCAATGTTCCAATTAAGACATAAGTCTGTTATCATCCATTGGCCAACAATTTTACTTATGTACATAGTTGAAAAGAATGTAAACATGTAATCACGAATAAATCCTACGCCTTGTTTCATAATAATTCAGAAATAGAGTCGGATAATTCACCGAATAAAAGAGAGTTTGTACTTTGCCTCTTTCCTTCGTCTTTTTTAAATATTTGACCTTCACATAATGCAGCCAACTAATTTATACATTTTGCATTCAAAACATCAGACCACACCACGCATGACACGAATGCACTTATGACATTAGATCTCAAGCAGCCCGACGCATAGCACAATCTATCTTAGATTATCTGCATTATGGTCTCCGCTCTCCCTTTTTGGGCAGTTGGGGGGCGTTTAGAAAATTAAAAAGCAAAGGCCATGTTGAGACAATTGTGTTATGTTTAGTTGCATATATGCATTATCATATTAACTATAAAATATGTATGCAATACATTTTTTTAGTCAATAAAGTTGATATGACATTCATATTTAATTTTATCTAAAATAGATTTGATGGCATATAGACTATATATTGCATATATGCAATACAAAAGTGTGCCTAGATTTATTGATCTTTAATATTAATTATCGGATGTATTTTATACCTCAATTTACAATTTATGTAAAACTTGAGAATATGTATTATCGAATAACTAATATGTTATCAATATAAAAAATGAATAATAAAAAAATACATATCATTAACATATTTGCTTTAATGACATAAATATAAGTTTGATCAATTTTAACTTCAGAGGTTGTAGTACCATAATCAAATTGCAAGAAAAACGTCTACCAAGTAAATAGCAAACAGAATATTTAATATACCATTATAAATATATCTGCATATTTTCTTAGCATCAAAATATATAGTTAAATACTATTACGATGTTATACAATAATCACATAGATCTACTGACAAAGTCAAAAGACAATAAAGTTGGTGATTATAAAATTTTAACTCATTGACTATTTTAATGAACATCATAGATATTAAGTAAACTAGTTATTTTTTAAAAAATAATTATATAATATAAACTCGTGTAAATTCGTATAATTATTATTACACTCTTAATGTCAAATATGAATATCTCTACTTCATTTTACCGAATAAAACTCTTCAACTCATATTTAAGAATTTAATCATTAAAATATAAGCTTGTTAAATTATTTAGATAAAAGATTGTTGATTAAGCTCGTGATTTTACTCAAGATCACGTGGTAATAAAGGATTAAAGGCATGCCTCTTATAAGCCCAATATTATAACACATATCGAGATCATGCACATCATACTTGTTGCATTGCTAATTATACATAAAAAAGGTTCACGCTTAATTTTTACGTATCCGAGATTAGGGACTCTAGTAATTGATTAGTTGTTGCCACTTTGTATCTTTATTAGTGTTCCTAAAACGTACCTAAACCAAGAGCTACTAGAAGCGAAGTTGGAAGCATCCAAGGCGACAACTCCTCATGAGATCACACCAACCGCTCAACCATGCTTGATTTCACTGCAATCAAAAGAAATTAAGGTAAGTGGACGCACATTAAACTCATTTTGAGAAGTGCATGCATGTCACTACAGGGGCATTTTATTCCGTTTGATGATTTAAATGTGCCTTCGACTGTTCAACATGTCCTTTTACCTTAACAAAAATATTTTAATTAAAGCAGATTATCCGCAAGTTTGTCATTTTTTATTTGACTCCTTGTAGCTAGGCCTTTAGTCCCTGTACATCCTTTAACAAATAGTAATTAGAAGCACATTCCGCGTGGCAGAATGTTCATGTTACACATTATGTATAATCTTGATTTTAAAAATTGACACTTAACTAATTAATAAAATATAAAAAAATAAATATAAAAAACTTCAAAATTAACTAAAACCCTTTTGGTAAAAGATAAAATACGAAAATTTCACATAATATAAAATCTTGAGTTATTTCCGCTAACCCTCTGTACTATAACTTTTTTCCACGAATAACCCAAACTATAATTTTACCAATTTTAGTCCCTAAATTATTTACATTTTGACATTTTAATCCTCACGTTTGATTATGTTAACTTTTCTATTAAGTTAATTTTTTAGATTTATTAAATAACGCTTATACCCTTATGTAATAGTTTAAGATATTATAATAACCTTGGGCTATTTCCACTAACACCCCCTGTACTATAACTTTTTTCCACGAATAACCCTAAACTAAAATTTTACCGATTTTAGTCCCTAAACTATTTCTGCTTTGACATTTTAATATTCGCGTTTGATTCTATCAATTTTGAGAAACTATAGTTATTGTCATCTTTATGTTGTATTAGTTGATTCTCTTGAGCACTAATTTTCATTAATTAATCATGTCGATCTTATTCCACAAAGGATTGCAAGCATATTTTATACATCCAATTCCCAAAGTAATAATTAATGCTAGATGACTTGACAATATAACTTCATTAATCGAGAGTCCATCTTCAACACATTTCCAATAAAAAGTAAGTAATTTTCTCCAAAAAAAAAAATAATTAGATTAGTTCATGCTCATAGTCTAAACAACAACTAAACAAGCTAACGTACGTTTCATCACATATCAATTGTAGACCTAACAACTAGTGTTAAGTTAGATATATTTGTCTAGCTCACCTTTCACAAAATGTTGACATTACATCACACACCAACTGATGAGAAAATAACTCGGTGAGCTAAAAAATTGGACAACATAAGTTTACATCCACTTAAAATGTTAAGACATTACATCAACCTCTATAAGTTCACAACTAATAACAAGTTCTTGCTAAGCAGGGACTTCAAAAAAATGTTCATTGTTTCTACTTGTCACTTGATCATCTCCAAAAAGGTTCTTCCTATGCATGGACTCCCACGCATGTTCAGCTCAAGTTCATGCCACTTATCTCCATGGTGCTTTTTCCTTTTCTTTAGGTTTCTTCGAATTAGTACTTGATGAACCCTGGTAAAAATAGAATTTACATAAGTTAGCAATATAAATGTAAAATTAGAATTTGCATCAGTTTCCCTAAACTCTTGGATGCTAATTCAAAGCTGAAATTTGCATCACTTAGCAAGTAAATATAAAAAAAATAAAGGCATACCTCATTCGCTGAAGTTTTTCTTTTCCACGTCTTAGATACATGAGTTGTATTTTTATTTCCTCTTCCCTGTTCGGATATCTCCTAAAAATTAATGTTTTTCAAATTAGTACCCGTCAAACGTGCTAAAATTTTAATAGTAATACCACAAAAGAATTTCTAATATTAACAAAAAGTATATACGTACTTGACTTTCGGTACCATCTTCATTTCCTGGATTTTTTTCTCTTTTTTGTGTTAGACACATTAGTTGGTCTTTCCTTTCCTTTTCCCTTTGACAAAATCTCCTGAAAAATAATTAAAGTTATAAAATAAAATGAAAAAACAAAACTACAAGAAAAAAATGTCGTTCAAGTAAAACAAGAGGCATATAAATGAATAATAAATAATACTCAGTATCACCTTTCTTTTTGCATCTTGAGTTTTCTTTAGCTTCTTACATGTTCGAATATTATGTCCCTTTTCGCCACAGTTTCCACAACTCAAGTTTTTAAGAAACCTTCTCACAACTCCTGTAGTCCTTTGAGGCTCATCAGGTGCTCGTCGTCTTTGTTTCTTAGGTCGGCCAAGTTTCTTCACAATGATTGGCGGTTGCATCTCTTCCTGTTCAATGTGTTCCCATTGTGTCTCATCAGGAATAGGATTTATAATCTCAGAATATGCCATTTTATATTTTTCAATAGAATAGAAAGGGTGTACAAAATCTTCACAACATCTTCTAGCTGATGTAATAGAAGCACATGCATGCTAACATGGGACTCCCGTGATATCCCATACTTTGCAAGAACATGTTTTCCTCCCTAAATGAACAATAAAGTTTCTTCTGTCAGCAAACACCTCAAATTTTTCTTCACTAGCAACTAACACCTCATACAATATTCCATTTTTTTTATTCTTCTCAAGTTCTGTTAAAATTTTGGGGCATATTTGACCACCCAAAGTCTTCGCCCATTCTCTTTTCTCATTATACCTACACATGAATAGCCTGCGTATCATCTCAATCATAGTTAGGATATGTTTATCTCGTGCTTCTTTCACAAATAGATTAAATGATTTCGATATATTATTGCTTGACAAATCACACTTCGAACTATCATTGAAGTGTGATCGTGCCCAACACTCTGGTGGCTCTTTAATCAAATAGACATGAGCTTCAACATCTATATGTTTTATCATCTCCATACTAGCTTTCCACTCCTCTTTAGTATATGCACTAACAACACGCCAAAATCACAATCTCATCTCTTCGCCCTTGAATTTCCCCTTAAAATTGGAATACAAATGCCTTGAACAAATTCTATGTTCAGCTTCAGGCATTAACCTACAAAGGTGAGTAAACCCTGAAAAGAAAGAAGATGGACACTTATCAAAATTATAATTGAAACTTGATAAAGTTAATAGAAAAATACTAGATTATAATTTGTGGAATACCTTTTGTCTGTCTGATATGAATACCCAATGTCTCTCATCATATGGTCCAACTGCATCAATTAAATTTTCTACGAACCATGTCCAAGCTTCCTTACACTATGATTCTACCACTGAGATAGCAATAGGATACATTTGATTGTTTGCATCTCTAGAAACTGCACTCATCAAGTGCCCACCAAATGTTCCACTTAAATGACAAGCATCCAAGCCAATAACGGGCCTGCACCCATTCACAAAACCTTTAATTTGAGCAGCAAAGCTAATGAATACTCGTTGAAAATGTGGTGAATATTTTGGAGAAACCCTAAAAACACCCACTCTTGCTATGCTTCCAGGATTGTGCTTTAGAACTTGTGCACAATAGTTTCTTACTAGTCTAAATTGATGATCATGATTTCCTATTATCATATGAACTCCTTTAGCTTTTGCTCTATACATTTGTCTATCGGTAAGAAGCAATTTTTCCTCTCGTTTTAATGCTTTCCTCATGGCCTTGACCTTCCAATTAGGGTCATATGTTAACCTATCTAAAAATTCTTTGCTACCCAAGTTGAATTTGCACTTCTCACTTTGTACCTTCTTGGATGTACCGTATGTTTCTTAAGGCTCTTGATTTGGTAAGTTGTTGTGCCACACAAACTAGATGCATGAATCCTCCAGGAGCATCCTTCCTCTGCACAAATAGCAGTAACCTTATTTGTCTCATTTTTTTGTATATAAATTCATAACCAACTTTTCTGCTATTTGCTCTAAGTGCTTCTCTAAATACTAATACATTTCTAAATATCATCCCTAGCTTTAACTTAGGGTCTGACATATCAGTTTCTTCATTAAATATTGCAAATGAAAAACCATTCTCTTCAAAAGATTCTCCATAGACATCATCATCATCAGCATTAATAATATAGTCTTCATGTGCATTATCCTCTTCACCTGCTTCTTGTTTTATCTGCAGAACACAATATGGCTTTTTATACTTTGGAGATGCACTACAGTGGCCATTTTGATCATGGAAAGACACCTAGTTATATAGGTGGAAAGTCTAAACTTTTTAATTATCTTGATCCTGACTTGATGCCATACTTTGAGATAATTGATCTTGTCAAAACTCTTGATTTGTCTTCGTCGAAGGTCAATTTATATCATATAATTCCACAAACAAATGATGTGATCCAAATAAAGACTGACATGGATGTTCTTAATTTGTTTGCAATTAATGATGGCATCACCCAACATATTCACATATTTATAGAAGTTGATGAGGACATTGTGCGAATATAGATTAAAGGAACCCAACATTTGAAAGGACATGATATAACCACATATCCTTATGCAGTTGAAGCACCTTTTGTGGTTGATGAAATTGATATGGCTGAGGAAGGAAATGAAGTTGAAGAATTAAATCTTGTTATAGAACCTAATGTGATGGATGAAAACGGAACTAATAAAATATGTTAAGTCAATCATAATTGAAGATCATACCATATAAAAACTAAAGTAAATAATGCAAAAAATAAATAAAAAAAAGAGCATTGTGAAAAGGGTAAAGCCAAATACAATTTGCTAGTAGGGGACCAATAGTAAAGACAATAAGAAGGATTTATAAAAAAGCTCAAATAAAGCATATGCGAAAGATAATGACAAAATAGTTAAGGACCATTGTTTGCTGGTAGGGGACCAGTAGCAATTTCAGCATAAACAAACAAACAACAAAGACAATAATAAGGATTTACTAAAAAAATCGAACAATGAATATGACAAAACTAGAGTAATTTCAACACTACAACACATATTCAACCCAAGAAAAGAGAAGATAAAGGGAAATCAAAGAACAAACATCAATGTTATATTAATTAGTTGCTTACAAACATTACCTTACCTTGAACACCTTTCACATTTAAAAGTCAAGGACGATGGACATGGTTGAGAGAAAGAGATTGACCTTGATTCTTTGCCGGTTATATTAACTGCTCGAAGGAAGTCGAAGAACGTCGGAAGCGGTCGAAGCGAAGAATGTTGGACGTTAGGAAAGGGGAAAAGGGCTAGGGTTTACTTGAATTCATCAAAATAAGTATTAATTATTTTATTTTCTCAAGGGCACAAGCGTCATTTAATAAATTTAAAAAATTAACTTAACAAAAAAGTTGACGGAATCGAACATGAGGATTAAAATGTCAAAGTATAAATAGTTTAGGGACTAAATTTGATCAAATTATAGTTTGGGATTATTCGTGAAAAAAAGTTAGAGTACAGGGGATGTTAGCGAAAATAACCTTAAAATCTTCGTAGTATCACATAAACATAATAAACTCTCATATTATTATAATTCGACAAAAAAAACTAGACTAAAAGACATCATATTATGGATCACTACTCATATGCAAGCAGTAGCATTACGAACATTTGTCGCCGCTAGCACCATTAGACAACTGCACCTGAGATCACTAACATGCAAGATTCAAAATAGAAAAAAAATATTCATAGTAGACCATGTTATCCTTATCATTTATTTAAAGATGATTTTTTCCTTTTTTTTATCAATATCAATAAACAATAAAATTGACTAATTTACTGTTAAGGTAATCTTTGAAATATCTTACATTCCACTAACCCAAAAGACAAATAATCGACAGAACTAAGTATTCATTGAATATGTGCATCCTACTTTGTTCCTAATTAACATTTATCTCATCTGTATGTGATGCTATTTTGTAGATTAACTACATATAACCCGCGATCAAATGGGGACTTACAATAAGACATGAGAATTAGAATTTACATTATCCATTCTTTTTCAGCAAAACTCTTTGATAATTGTCTTCTTATTTACACCGATTTTGGAAGTTTTATTATATTAAAAAAAATTATATGTAATTTTTTTCGCTTTTATATCATAGATCTTCCCAACAAATTTGATAATATTTCTCATAATATCCTTAGTTTGTGAATCAAATAATTTTCAGGTCCTTTTTCTAAGTTTGTATTTTTTTATTAATCGTCTGTACTAGACACGTGAAATTGCACTTGTAATTTTTTTTCTTAAAAAACATCATCAGGGAGTTTAATATATTGCAGTTGAAATGTTTTATTCTATCAATAATGCTACAAAAGATCAAATTTTCTTTTATTAAATTACAGAGATAATAACGCATGTTGTGCTAACATTTATATGACTAATCTAATGTGAAATAACAGTTCCATCTATATTTATTCAGTGATTCATATCTACACTATAATTAAGTTATTAATTAAAGCATGCCACAATATATGTATCATTTTTATATAAACATAAATTGCAAACTTAAAAATAAATGTGGAGAAAATACAGATAATTTATTTCTTTTAGTAAATTAATAATGACGGACGGATAATTATTTATTTACGAATTGATCAAATAATCTTAGAAAGGCTTGGGCCTAAAAAAATATTGGACCTGATGGAGCCAATATTATATACCACACTTTTGGCCCAACGTAATCGCGATTCAAGCCTAGCCTAATTTTATTTCGCATCTAATATATAAATTATAATCTTAAAACTTATTCCAATTTATCTGTCAAATCTTTTGCTTCCAATTCTTTTTTGCTTAATCTTTTAATAACAAAAATAATAGTGCAACTTTACTAACTTTATATTATGAAAAATCAGAAAATAGAGACACCTAATTGTTAAAGAATTCTTAATATGACAAGAGAACAGAATATGACCTCTTGTTTTTTTAATAGTAACGATTGAAGGATAAAAATAATATTTCATAATTTAGTCTCTAGTTTTTAATCGCTAATCATTATTAATAATTAGTATATATCAAATAAAGTCTTATTACGAGAACAACCTATTACTACTCTATCAAATATTACTTTATTCTCAGTGGATTAAAGTGATAGGATTATTAAAGCCAAAGAGGGCCTACAATATCAATCCGTGGAACACTTTGTCTCCTAGAATTCAAAGAAGAAAATCAAAATTGGTTGACGGGTAAAAATCCCAATTCTATTTATGGCATCTGCAATGTCGTCAGAATTTATATTTTCATTTCTGCCATAACATCATATTAGTCGAGCGTCATGAACAGAAACAGAAAAAGAATGAATGTAATATTGGTAGGATACTAGTGCTCCGTGATCACTTTTTTTTCTTTAAAAATATAAGTTATATAACACTACACCTCCAATTTTCCAAAATGTAAATATACAATGGATAATCCTCAACTATCTCAGAAAGAAATATTACCTTCTTAGATTACAAATAAATAGTACTTTTTGTTTAGAGAAGCAAATAAATAGTACTTACTGTTCAGGCATCTTTTTTTTTTTGGGTACAACTAATACAGAAATTGGACCACATCCCTTTATGCTAACAAGTTTAAAGGTGCTTGAGTAGCAGCAGCTCTCATCATTTTGTCTAAAGTAGAGCTGACAAGTCAACCTGGTTAGGTAGGCACTAAATATCCACTTGACAATCCAATAAAAGGCAATCAGCTCTTGCATCATAATCTCCGGAATTTCCAAGCAATTTCAAAGCTTGTGGAAAAGTTCAACTTCCTCATGCCAAAAACATTCCACACATTCCTGACTTCAACCTAGTTTTCTTTATTTTGTCCATCTTATATGATTCAGATCTGCAATGATACAAGGCTAATGCCAAAACTTTCTACCAGAAATTTGACAGATCAACAACCATAATAGTTAAACGATTCCATTTGAAAACAAAAACTTAGATTTGCACATCGGCCGGCCACACTGGATTCTCCGGTCTGAGTCTGTAAATTCATTACTCCGGCCCGTATCAGCAGAAGCAAAACATGTTCTATCATCAGAGGTATCAAAGTGCACAATAGAAGAAAAGGATTGGATCCATTGTTAATGCATTTACTTATTGCATATTTCTATTGAGAATGTATAATTTGTCGCCGGCAGTCACAATTATCAGTAACAAAATACAAACAGAAAAACTTTCATACTCGAACTTGAATGACAAATCCAAACTGATATATTAGTTAGTCAGCCATAAAGAACTTGAGTGCTAGAGGGTGTTAAATTGCAGAAATCTGTGGAAGCATCTAATTCTTGCCAATGAATGCTGAAGACTGCCTTTTTAGGCTCGCCGCCGCCGCTGTTTTTCCTCTCCACAGTTCCAATTGCAACATGAAGACCTCTGCCAACTACAATTATTCTGAAACCAATGGAGGTTACAGAGAAAGGCTTGCGGATTTGCTCAGACATGGAAGGGCCCTCAACATCGTCCCATGAATCAGAAGCAATGTCATATGATTTCACCCTCATCCGCTCAAACTCTGAGATGACAAACAGATGCCCATCGATGACCGCACTCGAACCCGTCCACCCTTCTCGCATTCCAATTGGCATAGATTCCCAGCAATTAGTCTTCGGATCATAAACTTGCCCGCGCGGCGAAGACAAGAACGGCCATACGCAGCCTTCAGTCACATATAGCTTTCCATTGAGCACAGCTGAATCATATGATGCCATATTCATCCCCATGCTCGTCACAGATTTCCAATTCCCCTTGATCGGGTCGAGAACCTCAGCTGAGTCCAGCTCAAATTGGTCTGTGCTGTACCCACCAGCAACATAAACTTGCCCGCCGATCACTCCGCCGGCGAAGAACGACCGTGCAGTGAGCATCCTCCTCATCACAGTCCACCGATTCCTGTGCATCTCAAACTTGAGCACCAAGTGCAGGGGGCAGTCCATATCCGAGACCAGCCCTCCGCAGACGAGGAGGGTGCCGCTGGGGGGGATGGCCATGCAACCAAACCCACGCGGGCACGCTCGTTCTCTGCAGGGCATGGCCGGAATTGTGTGCCAAGAGAAGTGGGTGAGGTCAAGAACCTGCCACTGTATCTTCCCGGTGCACCTGTGGAACGCCAGGGTGAAGAGCCACGGATCATGGAACCCGAGGGCCTTGCGCTGGCTGAAGTAACACTCCTTGTTGGCGAGCAGCCGACGCCACCGCTGGCAGACGAGTCTGCAGGCCCGGTGGCTGTCGACGGGCAGCCTGAGGAGACAATTCAGGGCGATGTCATCAGGGAGTCCGGGGATCAAGGGGTCCGACGCGGCTGCCGCAGACGGAGGCTGAGGCGAGTGGTGCGAGGAAGGCGCAGCGGTCGTCGTGGCCAATCTGAACTTGGGGGATAGCTTCATTTGGGCATCGCCGAGCTTGTGCACAGGCGACTGGTGGGACGAAATCCGAACTCGGCGCATATTTAACAAGGAATCGTGCAACTGCAGGCACTGAGAGCTCAACTACTTTAAATTCTAAGATTTCCAGGTAACAGTAAACCTCGTTCGGGGTCCAGAACCTGATCTTAACTCGAGGGAAACAAAAGATGGAGCAGAGGACAACTCCAAAAAAGACAAAAAGAAGAAGAAGGAATTAAATCTTACATAGCCAGAATCTATCGAAGCAACTGAAAGATCTAAATGAAGCACTCACTGCTGCACTGCTGAGAAAGATTGGACAAGCTGAAACTTGACAGGAAAAAAAACAAAAACAAAAAAGATGCAGAAGCAAGTAAGTTTAATAATCTGTGATCTTACTTGAGGGATCCGATCAGAAGAGAATCCTGTGAATGAGCACAGGAGGAATACATGAAGGATTTTTGGTACTTGTTGTTGCCAATCGATAGAATTTACAGAGAAGGAGAGGGAGAGGGAGAGGGGAGCATGTTGTTTTGAGGGAACGGCGGTGGCCCGCTTGGTGAGGCTGGAAATGGATAATCCCTCCCTCCCTCTAGTCACCAACAAATCAACGATGATAAGTAACAGAAGGCACTCAAAATGCATCGTCTGGCCCAACCTCTTTACCAACTCCATTTGACTTTTCGAGGTGGCAACGACTCCGTGGCTGCTCAATTGATCGTTGAAAGAACAAGAAAATTCATCGTCGCTTCGCTTCGTGAACCAAGTTGTCTTCGAGTTCCAATTCAAAAATTAGTATTTTGATCTATCCGAAAGTGAAATTAATTAAATATTAATAATTTTAAAAAACAATAAATTTAAATAAAAAAAAATTATAAAAAAAGTAGAGGGGTATCTTTTTTTTCTCAAGTTTTTTTATTGATCACGCGCATCGATCACAAATTAAATTTTTTATTCACCTTAAAGTACAATTAATTTGGCGTCGCTGAAAAATAAAATGAAAAGAACTAACTTATTTAAGCAGATCAAGCTCTCCGACGAACCTTGCACGGACTGAATTCCACACTTGCACAGGGTGGGTCGCTGGGCGTGACAACAAGTCACATATTCACTTTCTCTTAGCTCTTACAAATATTATTTTTTTTAATAAGAATATTAACTTCGCGTCTTACGAAAGTCATATTATTCTAAGAGGGCTTATCAGCTATTAACAAAAGCACCTGAGATGTAATAAAATATTTAGGAGGTCTCCAGAGATTCTCCGATCAAAAAAAATTTAAGAGATTATTTTTACCAAATTTACGAGTGTATCTATTGTCCAATTTATCCAAAAAAAATATTTAGGAGATCTTCAAAAAATATTTTTTTATTTTTGTATTTTCGATTTCGAATTAGTTAGGTGCTAATAATTCTAAACATCAAAAACCTCGAATGAGTAAAAAAAATAAAATCGCTTGCAATATCAATGAATAAAATAAATAAAATCACTTGCGATATCAATGAATAAAATATTTAGAAGGTTGAGGGACTCTCCAATTATTTTTACCAAATTTACGAATGTATCTGCTGTCCTATTTGTCTTCTTAATTCAATTATAAGCTTCAACGGATACTGAACAATGAGGGGTCAAAATTATACATAAAGTCAATAAAAAAGAACAAGTTTCAACTCCTTATTCCGTTGATCGTAGCGTTAGCTAAAATTGAGGCTATATGCAAGAAATATGTGTCCCTCCTAATTAAACGCATTTTTATCCTTTTCATGAACTTAATTATTTTCCGTTAATCAATTTGAGATGGAACTTCAAAACACGCATTTTAAAAGTTCATTCTTGCTTTCAATCTCCAACGAATCCAACGGTTTAAACTCGTTTTCTTTTCTTTACTTTTATCAAGGAAGAGTAATTTTCAGTTTACAAACCCCCAACCCTCATAGCTAAGTCCCCTCGCTGCGTGATGAGGTCCCCTTTTGTTATTTGATCAACGCTCCCAATTTTACAAATAAATATAAGATATTTTCATGGGTAAAATATAAGTTGGGCTGACAACCCAATAAAAGCCCGATAGATTTTAATAATTTAAAATCTAATTAACTAAGTGAGCGTTTGGTATGAGGTAATCCACATAGATTACCGGTTATTTAATTTAAAATTCCAGGGCCCACTATATTATCACATTTGACTGCAACAGATTACCGGTAATTTTTACTTTTCTGGTAATCTAAATTACCACTTGACTGGTAATGAAGATAGCACACATGGGAGGTGTCTTTCCAGATTACCAGCAAGATAACATGCATTTTAACAAAATTATCCCTTCAACCAAACTTTAAAAATATTTATATTTTATTACGAAATAATAGTATTCAACATTATCTTCTAAATTTTTAATTATTTTACGATTGATAATATAAACTCATATTTTGACATAACTCACTTTTTATATTTTTTTCTTTTATTTATATTTATTTTAATTCAACAATTTTGAAGGGTATTTTAGTAATTTTTATTTCATAATTTAAATTATAATTTGTGTTATTGCCACTTACCAAACGCTATGATATAATATTACCGGTAATTTATAAAGTGGTAATCTATT
>LTAE01009793.1:0-17936 GCA_001647135.1 Pontederia paniculata
ATCTTTGGTCGACCGGTCATCCTCTGATCCCTTTTCATATATTCACTCCATTCTTCAGCTCCTCCACATGTATTCTTCCTTCAACATCTGTCGACCACTCTATGTTCTTAGGACGGCCGCTGCACACATATGCTTCTTCCTGAGATGTCTTCCCTGTGCATAGGTCGTCCATTCTTTTAGCTTCGGTCGATCTAACATCTCCTGAACTTGAATATATCCTGTTATAGAATTCAGCTTAATAAGTTCATCAGTATAGACTAAGTTCACTTACAAATTTGTGATCATCAAAACACATTCGGGATCCTAGATTCAACAAGAACAATAGAGTCTATAAGTTTGAGATAGTTGATGCATCCTGGAGAGGACATCAGATCTTAGGTAAACCTAAATCCTCTTAAAAATTGGTGAAATTGAATTTTAATCTTTTATTCCAAACTTTTCCTACTTATTCATTCGAGTCTAGTGCTTGATGACATCATTCTGACACTTATTGATCATATCTTTACCATTTGTTTACATTAATTTTTTTAACACATCTTATCCAAATTCAATGTAACCCTCTCATTAGTTTAGTTACTTAACCTTATGATGATGAAATCCTCGTGGGATTGACACTCTACTCCTAGAGATTTTACATCTATACTTAGCACACATCAATGCTCCTATTACGAGCCATTACGAGTCCATTTAATAGATCACTAAATTGCATTACAGTTCATGACAACTTCAGTGCTTTTTCATTTTGACTTGCTTTTGATTTCAATTTGAGGGAAGTTTTTTTAGTAGCTTCATTGTTTACTTCCTCATTTATCCTAGACAACAAAAAAAGGGAACTTTGGTATATTTGTGACTCAAAGAAAAATAAACAAATAACCTAATAAAATGATGCATACAACTACAAAATTAACTGAAATAAACATAAATGTAAAGCCTAAATACGTGTTTGATTATGTACACATCAATCACCTTACACTGGATAAGGGGGTGATACATATTTCGCATTGGACTACCTTTTACTCAAAGCGAAAGAATATCTAAGCCATTGATCTTACCCACAAGAATTATGCAAAAGGACATAACTAAATAGCCTAGTAATGGAGAGAGTGAATAAAGGCAACTCAAGCTTCATCATGTTTTGTTGGCAAAAAAGAATTAACCAAAGAGAGAAATAGAATTGAAAAGAAAAGAAGAGGGAAAAAAGATATTTGGGTAAAAGTCAAGAGACCATGGATATTGTCTGACCTTGCATAAATGTTTTTTTCGCATTTATAGAGCAATAGTTGCAAGCTTATCTTTTAATCGATAGTGGGTGAGGTTGCCAAAGGAGAACCTCCACAGAGGGATAGTTGTATGTGATATTAGCATGGAAGGAGATGCGCCTTTCAAGGAGACAACTCATCGCCCATGGAGAAAATGTTGTCCTTGCATGCTTGTCATTGTCACCAGCGTTGAAGATTTTTCGTGGCGGGAAATTATAGCTACTAGGATAATATTCGTTGTTGGACAAAAAAACATGATCATATACCATATCGAATCACATTATTTCCTATACATTCAAAGCTTTGAGTTCTCTTATAATTATAGGATAACTTGTGCGCAACAAGTTATAACATACATGTGAATCTAAGGGTGTTCAAGGGTTGGATTCAAGGTTGTCAAACTCTTGAGTCAAACTCTTACAATTTAAAAGTTTAGGTAAGCAAAATTGAGTCAAACCGACATAAACTTTTAGAATAATTTAGACTCTTAGATTCTATAAAAAATAATTTTAAATATTATGTAAACTCTTATAATCTCTTATAGAGTTTATACGATTCTATATAAATACGCACGACGGTTCATTTTGTATAATTTAATTTTCTTATATATTAAATATTTTATTTAGTTAACTTATTAATAATTATGAGTTAAGTTCACAAAGAATATATTATGAGTTGAAATTATTGCAACCGACTTTAGTGCATTTTTAGCTTTCGTTACTTTTTTAACTTAATCATTTTCAAAGTTGTTAGTTAGTTAAAAGTTAGAAGTAATAGTTTTTTTTATTTTTATGGCTTCATATTTATGTCATATTAGTGCAATATATTAAATTTTATATATGTGGATCTTAAATATGAACATAATTTTATATAGTGGATGCATATTAATTATTTTTATAATTTAATTTGTTTAGTACATAAACTCTCGAGTTCACGATATGAGTTTACAAGAGAGAAATTGAATCTACTTAAACTCTCGGATTTAACAACCTTGGTCGGGTTGGACCCGATCCTAACCCAAATTCGGTCAATCCATCAAATTTTGGTCGGTCAGGTTGTGCCACTTCTAAAAATTGAATCCGACCCAACTAAGATTGGGTCAGGTTGTGCCACTTCTAAAGATTGGATCCGATCCAACTAAGGTTGAGTTGGATCGAATCGGATGTCTGATCACCTACCGCTTTTTCATTTTTTTGTTCTTTTTTTATTATTTTATTTTATTTTTAATATTTAACATGAACCATTATATATAATATTCATTTCAAACCAATAAAATATGATTTTCAAATATTTAAAATACTTTCAATTTTTTTATTTTAAACTATTTACTCTCTAGATGAAATTAAATTAGTATATATTTTTCAAAAGGTCATCGGGTCAAGTCGAGTTCACTTGAGTTAGAAAGTTTTAATTTGTACCCAACACAACCTTGGTTGACATGACCCGGCTAGAAATTCAAATCGACCCAACCTAAATTGGATTTGTTTGAGTGGTTAGGTTCATCCACGAACCGACTTGATGAACATCCCTATGCGAACATCAAGTACTATTGTTGGCCATGAAGTGTGTCTTGCATGTGGCGTGGGTCATCAATTACTGAAGTTACTGCGCGAGTCATACTTTGATATTTAGTGGAGGGGGAGTGGCAATATATCTAAAGCGGGCGGGGAGGATGAGACAATGATTCAGGATATAATCCAAAAAATTGATCCCAATAATAACCCGACCTGGTGAATCCGATGTAACCCAATAATTTTTTAGTTATGTTGGGTTGGGTCACTACCTTGAATCAAGACAAACTCGATCTGATTAATTAGTTTTGAATCGAGTAAGAGGTTAAATGCTTGATAATACGATAATCCAATATTCGATCTAAATAATTTCAACCTTATATTTTAATAAGTGATTAATTGATACTAAAATTACTTATGTTTTAATAACTTTGACCCTTTTATGCATAATTTCATTTATTCTATAGTATTATATTTATTTTTAAAATATATTATTATTATTCATAATTTTTTAATATATGAACAATTGAAATTCAAAAATTAAATGGCTCAACTCGATGAGTGATCCGACCTAATCAAATCCGTAACTTTTTGGTTTGGATTGGGGTGGGTTTAAACATTTTTTTTATCTTAACCTAATCCAATCCGATCGAATATTATTAGTTTTATATTAGATAAAGTTTTATCTTAAAACTCAACTCGGCCATTTATCATTCTTACCCATGAGATCAATGGGATAGAATCATAAATCCAAAGGGTGCTGCCATCCATAATTAAATAAGGGATGCTAATCCAATTGTTTTGATTAAGCATGGTGACATCGTATGCAACACCCCAAAAATACACATTGCCACGTGGCAGAATGCCCTCTTGAGAGAAATACACATAATCAAACGTATTAACGTAATACTTGACTCTTTTACTAGCCAACAAAATGCAGAAATAAAAATTTAAAACTTTAATATCCAACTTTCACTATATAAATATCCGGAAGTCTTTACATAAAATAAACTATCTCAAAATTTAAGTAATAGAGCTCGATAGAAAAGACTAAAAGAAGAGATACTAAGGATCACTAAGTCATGTGCAAATAACAGTCACCATGAGCAAATGTCATTGCTTGCAACACCAGCCATCATCACTATAGACTACTCAACTACATGATCCGATATAGGGGAAAAATATCCACCTTGATCTATAACACCCAATAATGTAATGAATAATAGATAAACATGACATGATAAATAAATGCAGGAGCTAATGACATGGAGGTCAAAATATCAATTATTCCTTTAACATAATCTTTCATTCTTTACTTAACTCTCATTATCTTTTACATACTTACTTTCATCGTCTTTAACTTTACTTTCTTCCTTTGCATAAGGAGTGAGCTATGACAGATAGTCAAATATCAATCACTTTATGCTTATCATACTTTCTTTTCATATAATGACATGGAGGTCAAAATATCAATTATTCCTTTAACATAATCTTTCATTCTTTACTTAACTCTCATTATCTTTTACATACTTACTTTCATCGTCTTTAACTTTACTTTCTTCCTTTGCATAAGGAGTGAGCTATGACAGATAGTCAAATATCAATCACTTTATGCTTATCATACTTTCTTTTCATAAGGAGTAAGCTATGACCAAAGGTCAAACATCAATTACTCCACATCATCAATCATCATATTTTCATCAATGCTTTAACTTTCATCATTTTATCATATGTTATCTTTCATCAGTGAGTCATCATCTTCAATCAATCATCGTAAACCCTAAATCCTCTAATGCAATATGACAATGCAAGATTTAGACCAAGTGATTATGTTTATTATCTTTGACTTATCTCATTAATGATTTTGAAGTGACTTTTAGGGTTGCTTTGATGATTTTGAATTGGTTCATGAGTCTTGGAGGTCTCGCCAATAAGTCAATGGAGGTGCATAAGGCATGACCAATGAGGATGCTCGAGAAATTTTTTTAGGGTGGGGAGAAGCCAAGCAACAGGAACTAGGTGTCAACTGCCCTACCCGTCCTATCTTTAAAACACTACGCTCTCAAACTTTAACAATACATGACGACCTCATCATGTAATTTTGGTGAAGCATGGTAATCCTTTATCTTGTCCACATAAGTAATCCTTAATCATTATAAAATAATCTACAAGCTTTTAACCAATAGAAATTATCCACGTTGTTGACACAGGCAGTGTTAGACAGAGACATGATCTGTGTTCATTGTTGGGCATCACTTCGCCGAAAACCCATTTCAAGTAGCTTACGTAATCCATGTCAGTGGATGACATGGTCCCTGTTACATCTGTTCATCCATATAATAATATAATCCTCTTAGAACACGTGTTGTGTTTCAGGCCTTATTCAATCTCCGACGTGGGTTGCATCGGGTCCGTTTCTAAATTAAATTAAATCTTCTCGACTGATGCGTTATTGTATGCGGGTCATGTTCATCTTCAACCCGGACCATTTTTCATGACCATACTAATTAGGGTTTCCATATTCATCTTCCTCGGCGGTCGACGCGGACCATGTCTGATATCGACGCGGGCCGCCCACAATCTTTGTTAATTTAATTCAATTAATTCAAGACACGTGCCCAGTGTCAGGGTGAGGCAAGCCATGTTCGTTCCTCGGTCGTGTCCATCAAAATGGCGATATTTTTGGGTTTCACAATGTCAAGACGCGATCCATGTTTGGAGTGGACGCGGTCCGTGAGTTGGCCATTCCAGTGCATATTAAGGTTTGCGCCGACGAATATACACCGTGTCCAAGGTGAACATGGATTGTGTTCCGTTGACGAACAATACTTCTTAACAACTAAACATACCATCAATGTAGAGAAAATTATTAATTAATCTAGGCCGAATTAAATTATTCATCTAGAAAATTATTTAGGGATTAAACAACCTAATCATCATCTTAAACCATCATTATCTAGCATGCACCATAAAATGCAAGTTATCATGAAAAGCTATCTATAGGGATCCGTCTATTTACATATTGGATTTCATAGGATCTCTCGGGATTCGTTCTACTTAATCTCCGCCTTCTCTTCTTCGCTCCACGTGTAGTTGTAAATCTCCTTCACGTTCTCCTAAGGGTTTATCATAGGTCTTAGGAGAGAAAAGAGAGAAACTATGAGATGGCCTTACCTAAGCACTTGGTGGGTGGGGGGGAGCGAGAGAGAGAGAGAGAGGCTAGTGTGCTGAAACTTTGAGGAAGGAATAAAATAATGAAAGGTCCTCCCTTCTAGGACTATTTATAGGATTTTATCTAGAATTTCTCAAAGTCTAATCCCATTCAAACTCCTCTATTATTTAACTTAATCTCATAATTAAAAGGTAATTAAAATTTTTTTATTTAATTAATCATGAATTTAATATTATTTAATAAATTTGGGTTTTGATCCGACCACACAACATAGGCCGTCTTGAGAGTCAACATTGTCCGCGTTTGAACCGTGGAGTTACATAATAAACCTCTTAAAAGAAGAATTCATCCTCGAATTCGATATGTGAGTAGAGGCTTACTGAGCAAGGCTGGAAGTTCCTTTCGCTTTTCTGATTCCAGCTCTCAATGTCTCAATGCTAATTTCAAGCCACTTTGACTAGCGCCACCTTCTTGTTGCCTTGGCACTGCAGACGACGCTTTAGGATCTTTATCGATTGCTGCTCATAGGTGAGTGATGATATGAAAATGTATACCTAAATAGGTTGACCCAACCTCCAAAAGCTTGCCCCTAGCTATATTTTTGTAAACATTATCTGCTGATTTATACTCATTTTCCGCATTTTTAATATTCAACATTACTATATTTGAATTTTGAGATTCTAAACTAATTTGAGGAGGATTTTAACTGATTTTCATGATTTATATGATTTGAACATTTGAAATTCTAAATCCTTTCTTTTTTTGTTGTAGCTGGGGGCCAAGATAACTGCCATAACAGCCCAGGATAACTTTCATAACAATCCAGATCTTACCTAATTTAACCGCCCAAATATTACTTGCTAGAATAGCCCAGAATGAAATCTTTTCTGCCATAACAACTCAGGTCAAGATTTTATCTGCAATAACAGCCGAGATCTTACCTACCATAACAATCTGGGCCGAGATTTTGGGAGTTAGTTTTGGAAGTCTATCTGCCAGCTTGGAGCACGACTTGTGGCGCAAGGTCGAAGATTCTTTAAAAGGAGAAGTCACAGAATACAAAAGAGGAGGATGAACGACAGAGCTGATTTATTTTCTACACTTAGTTTTAATTTTCGGGAAGAACTATGTTGGATGAACTATTTTGTTATTTTGCAACTATTAGCCCCAGGATGTCCGACTAAACTCTTATCGACGGGATACTGGGGAACCTCTGTTTCTATGTATTTTGCTCCAAATATTCTAAGTTTCATTTTCAATATTCCTTACTTGAATCTCTCGTGATGATTTGCGATTGAAAGTTGTGTCTTGTGTTTTCTTGTTATTGGTTTGATTCTTCCCAAGTGCACACTGTCCGTAAGTGTCATATATTGCCACCTTCACACAATGAGCTGAGAGGCTAGTGATGAAGTTTGGGAGAATCTTAATCCAGGTTATGCCTTCTGAGTTAGGGGATAGGTGAGAGTTTGCACCTACCTCTGGAGTTTCACCCGGAGCGAGCAACAATAATCTTGAATTTGACTTATAAATTTAGATAGAGAGGAGAACCGAGTGACCTTGACCTCGAGAGAGGTTTGATAGGTAACTTGGGGAACAATTCTCTTAGTGGGCCCTGCAAGCATAAGCCACGAGAGTGGGGGCTTGCTTATTAGGTGACCGCTGGGAGAGCAGCGTTATGCTCTGACCTGAGAAAGCTCTCTGGCTAAAACCTTAGGTCCCCCTTGGAAAAGAGGTAAGTGCACGCTGAGAGGCAGTATTCCTCTGGAGTCAAGATTTTATTTTTTTTTATCGAGATTTAAGATGGTGCGCTCTCCTCCTTGAGAGAGAGTATGACTATGGCCATTATACATTTGGTCAAGTCTTGAGCCATCATCGCGAGAGTGGGAAGATGAAAGGTAAATCAATCACAGTGAGAGAAGGGTTGCCTTGACCCGTGGTGTAAGGGCCTAGGCGACTTCATATAGTTTTATGTCAAAGAGCGGATGGGTAAGATTCAGAGGTGAACCCAAGGTTCTAGTGTCCTGTCATTATTGGAATTATCTTTCTTTTAATTTTTGCAATTTCTATATCCAAAAGCTTATTTCTATTTTCAATTGATTACCCCTCACATATTCCGGTTTGGCTTGGACCTCTAGTGTAAGAGCCCAGCCATGAGAGCTTGTCTGAGGAAAAGTGGAAACAGAGGCGTGAAAACAAAGCTTCCCTGTAGATCGATACCTGAAGTACTCAACGATTGCTGTATACTTGCGATGATAGGAGTGTGCTAGGTTTATTAATTTAAAATTTGAAGTGAAGATAATCTTTTACAAAAGATTGACCCTAACTTTACTGTGGCAAGCAACCCCGATATAATGGACCGTTAGTCGTCACGAGGGGTTAATATAGACAAATCACTATATCAAGTTCAAATATTTGAACATTGTAGAAGAATGAAAATAAATCTAATCCAAGTCATGGATTTGTCAAAAATGTTGACAACATCATGATTTAAAATGGATAAGTGGCCAAAAATGCCCATGTATACAACAATTTATATAAACTGAATATAAACATTAAAAGGGAAACTACCTATAAAATGTATAGACTGTGATCACAGGAGCACGATGACTCAACATCATAATACAAATATGAGGAACATTGACCCTCAAAAGTCCACACGTGGGATATAATCAACATCTCAAATCCGTATGACCAAAATAGATGAATAATATGAGACAACTAGAAAGTTAAGAACAATACAAGTTTCCTACTCATAAGTAAATGCTAATAAACAAATATAGTAGGACTACTCTAGTCCGTTGACCTCACACATGAACAAATCCCAACCCATGCATATCNTCAGTGAGTGGAGGGAACACAATATCGAAATCAAGTAAAACCGAAGTCCACAATGCATATCGATAAAATGATGATAAAACCATAAAAGGTATGCCATGTAAAACATTTATCCTTCGTTGTTACAAAAGAAAGTAAACTACCAAAGGATGAATCCTCACTAAGGTTGTACGACCAATACGCATCCTAAGTGAATTGTTGTGCGGACTGAGGCTTGCCAATCATATACGGGCTTAATGGTTTACCTACATCGACGTCATCCACCAGGGCATGTACACATGGGTGCTAGGATTTAATAGTTTCCGCTATGAAATGATCTTAATATTTTCCGCACCCCACTCGTAATTGATCATTCCCCGATGCTATGCAAAGTCACACCACGAGGCGGTTTTTATCATGACATGTCATATGTGTATGAATGCACATGTATTTCATAATAGAGTATATAGCAAAATGTGATAATCTAGGGAAATTATCAAATCCCATAAAAACTCGAAAATTCGAGAAAGCATCATAAAAACAATCAAGGAGTCCATAACATGAACAAGTGTCATAATCGCATGAATCTAAGCATGGCTTATTTAATTTAAACATGGCACACAATCACTTATTTCATATGATGCATAACATACACATGGATGCACTAATCCATTCAGAAAAGGCATCTTACCTCGACATAAGACTATAAATTGCTGCTTGAGCATACTTACTATAATTGTGATAATTTCATTCACCTCGGTATCGCTAGACCGCGCTAGGACGTCTGCATCCGAGCAAACAAATTGGATAACCTAAACATATCCATTAATAATTCGAATTAAGAAAAAATGGTATAATTACAAAATATGTGCTTATTAAATTATTATAATCTATTTTCCAGATTTAATAATAGTTTATTAAATCTTTGTTCCAAATTTACCGATTTATGAAAATTATTATTAATTAGTCCTAATTAGATATCCGTGGTCATCATATATAAAAATCTGTTGGTCAGAACCATTTCAATATAATTACAGCTCTTTAAATATGAATGGGTCACATCTCACTTATAAATTAATTATTGACTTAATCATTGTCAAATCATCAGGTCAATCCTTTTTTTTCTTTGTCACCACTCACATTTGCCAACAAGATCATGAGACACATGGCTCCCACTATATTAACACATGCACAAATTTAATAAATTTATGCAGATCTTACATATGAGTTCATCACAGAATGATTATTAATAAGTCACTTGCTTTTCATCAAGTTATCACCAACCATTATTAATAATTATTAGTTAAGATATATTTCCTTTTACTTTGTTTTGTTATTATAACCACACACACAAGACACATAATCCCTTTGTGATGGCACTTTGCATGTATAACCTCCTCTGTTTCTTGACATGTAAAGCTACAAGTTCCTTCTCATTTCTTACCACTCAACAATTATTTATTATGTGTGCTAGAGATAACTATGACATTGTGTGAATAATTTCCATAACATATAGCACTGTAATTAAATAATTTACTTCATTGTCATTGTGTATTCTAAGATGTTGATATCACTCTAGCATTAATATAAACACCTTAGGTGCGTACACGGGCTATAACATTATTATCCTCATTCAGATTTATATCTCATTATATCATCAAATCAATCAGCAAATATTAATCCATTTTTCATTCTTAATAGTCATTAATGCACAACCAAGATAGAACCATACCCACGAAGACTACTTTTTGGAAGGCCTCGCATCCTCTACATTGGAGAAAAACTTGAATAGGATGCACACTGTAGGTGCTTCATGACAAAGGACTACACATAGTGTCTAGAGATTCCACTATAAATCACTGTTGATTGATGTCATGACCTCCAACGACATCAAGTTGCACAAAGGCACAAAGAATAATTCAGCTTCAATACTACACCAAGAATCTTAATCAATTTAGCATACATCACAGGGAAGTCATTTCAAGGAGAAGAGAGTGCTCATCAACTTGTAGGTATATACACACTTGTTCACAGTAGGTCGTTTAACCCATTGAATTGCATCGGCGAGCTGAGATCACGACATTCGGCAAAACCAAATCAAACGACCCTTGCGGTATTGCCAAAAATGCACATGAATCAAGTCCCACATGTCTGAATCCGATCGATCATGGTTCAAGCTCACTCACCTGGCGAGAGGAGGGAATCGAACAGCTCTGTTGGGTCGACTCTCCTCCGTCGCCGGTGTGACAATCTCGCGTCGTGCTGCATAGAATTCACAAAAATGGAATCAGTCCGCACCAACATGTTTCGTTGAGAGATTGAAGACGTACCATCTGATGGTGTGATCGCTGTTGGGATTGCATCGCCGGAACTTCCTTGGTAATGAAGGCGGCGACATATGCGAAGAGAGAGAGAGAGAGAAACGAGTGAGGGAGAGGGACAACAGAGAGTCCTGTAGCGGTTGGGAGAAAATAGAAGAGGTGTATTTATATACCTAGTGATCACGTGTCACACATCGGGTGGCCGGATCAAATCTTTGTATTTTATTTTTTTACCTAGCGAAAAGATGAAAAGGCCCTTGTTAGTTTGAAAAATTCACCAAAATGTCACATTGGACTTGCTGAAATTCTTGGGCCATTACAATACTACACTCATTTTAAAAATTTCGTACTCGAAATTAATATTAATCTGAGGATCATAACATGTGAGGATGACTTCTCATGTCCTCCCCTAACTCCCATGTGGTCTCTCAATATGGATTCCTCCAAAGAACCTTCACTACGGGGATCTGTCGTCTACACAACTAACGTATCTCACGACCATGATATGATTGGGCCTCTCCTAATAAGTGAGATCCTCCCATACCTACTAGGATCAATGAATCGAAAACTCAACTTCTTTTCTTGTCAAAACATGAGATACCTTTTCAAGGTGATACTTTGAGGAATATTTTGTCACCAATTTCCAATTTCCCCTCACAATGAGACTTGTCGATAAACAATCTGTAGCTGTAATTTTCTTCCTAATTAGCTTGACATTCTCAACTCACGCCTGAACTTACTTTGGCCCAATCAATAACTAGGTGTCCTCTATATCCCAATATATCGGAATGTGACACCTTTTGCTATATAATACCTCATACGGTGTCATGTCAACCGTAGATTGATAGTCATTATTATTTGAAACTTTGCTAAGGCCAATCTATTAGAACAACTATCACCAAAATCAATGACATTTACTCTCAACATATCCTCCAATATTTGGGCGGTGCTCTTAACCTGACCATTTGTCTGAGGGTGAAAAATAGTACTAAATCTTAGGTTAGTCACTAAGGACTAAGGTACATGCTTCCAAGATGTGGAAGTAAATCATGGATCCTTGTCCAACCCTATGAATATAGGAACATCGTGTAATCGTACAATCTCATCACTAAACATTCAAGCAATCTATTAAGGGACTAAGCAAACGTTATCAATTTGCGACTGCGAAACGTTGGCTTGAGCTCTCAATCACGGATTAGAAGGCGTCCCACTCCAAACACTCTCTCTATGAACTTTAACCAACATACAATAGATGTTGAAATCAATAACTCGATTTGAGCTCTCAATCAATTACCAGAGGTGCACAACTTTGATAAATCTTTCAATGAGCTTTCAACCAGTTCATCCGAGTTGTATAAATTAACGTCGCACGGAAAATTGTGACAATGAGTCACTAACTGACCATAGAATTTCAAATACTATCAACGTTAGTTATGCCAATGGTGCTCGATACTAACTAACACTTGATGAACAAATGCGACGAAGAGTCAACCGTGAGTCATTAAAAAAATGATAAGTCGTAGACAACAATAATGAAAGAAGGACCAACAATGATCCTATGACCAGTAAGGATGAATTATCGCCGGTAACATATACTAAAAATTTGCAATGATGTCATATTTGGCAACAATGCCAAGAATTGATTATGATGTGTTATTAATCTATTTTTATCTCAATATTGAGAACACCGAACTAGAATTGCCAATTATTTCGGAATCAATGATGCCAAATCCGGACTCGATAGTGTTTCAAGTCGAAACTAGTAAATTAGGAATCAACAATAATTCCAATATCAACAACGATGACTCACGATAAGCAATGACAAATTCGTAATCTTCATGGCACTTTAGTTGATAACATGTCATATCGGTGAGTCATAAATCTATAATGATCAATAGGAAAGGTATATCAACCACAAGTCAACATTCAATAATTATATCGAGGCAATTAACCATTGCTCATTACTCATCAACAACAAGTCGACATCATCGTCAACAGATCATAACTTACAAAAGGTCATAATAATTAATGATGGGTCACACCTTTTCACGAGCAACACTAAAAATCGAATGATGTTTCATGAACATCTAAAGGATTATCTTCTAACAGTAACAGATTCAACAATTTGCATCATTGATCAATAAAGATTCATCAAGATGATATGTCCACAACAATTCAAATTAATGAACACTTCAAACTTCCAAGCAAGAGGATTACAACCATAAGATCATAAATCAATGAACTTACTTGACAGCATCATCAGGGTCCACATAAGCCCATAATACTTCTAACATAGATAATTATATGTTTACAACATGGTTGTATTTCAGTATATCACATTCTAGTCTTATCTTTATCTTATTTTATTATATAGATCACAAATGGGAGATTATCTATCTTCAAACACTAGCACATTTTCCTCGAAAGGCAACCTGAGTTTCCCCTTTTTTTAGTACAACAAACCACAACTGCTCGATAAATTATAGCAATTACTTCGAGTATCATATAAAGATAATGGTGTCCATATTAGATCAACAATGATCTTCCATCACATTTAACCAATATCAATTTCTTAACATTCGGTTATAAGACAAAAGATTACTTAAAGATAATTAGATTGATATGACAATCACTAATACAGAGTTTGATGGTCAATAATGATAGACAAACATATTATACTAACAAGTATATGCACTAGGCTCAATAAAAATAGTAATGCCTCTTTGAGCAATAAATACCAAGCTTTTAACCATCTCCATAATTAATTGATCATATAAGTTAATTAGACCTCTTGTATCCCTTTTCATGCCAAGCCAATTATGCATACATTAATAATATGTCATATGCCTTTATTCTTGTAGAACTTATCATATGAATCGTAGGATATATGATCTTGCCATCTTATAATATGTTTGATGCGAATAAGTCATGCACCCATCACAATAATCATGATTGTACATCATGCACACCTCTCTTGAGATGGAAACTCTTTTGAATTTTATGAAGTGACCTTTGTCTCCGCGATCATCCTATGACGTTTATTCTTCAAGTGAACTCTCAACCTCAAAGGTTTTATCATTTGCCTCTACATAAGTGGCACAATCCACTACACCCATTTGATCGCGGATATATCAAAATAGCTTCTTAATATACAAGACTTATTGTCTTTGACAGAGAGTATTGAGAAAATTTTCTTAGCTAAGCGATAACATTGACATGGGGTCATCACTTTATATCAAACAAATTAGTCACTTCTTTTGATTCCTTATAATTAAGAACATGAGTGCAAAATTCATAGATGTCTTTTTGGACTCCAACATATAGTTGACTCTCTCTATGTCAAAGTAATCTCAGCTATTTGGATTTCGAATAAAATCAATTTCTTAGCATAACTTGTTCATCATCACAAATATTCACTTGAGTTCTTTCACCCAATTATTGACCTTCTTCAAGTCTTACTCACGTTCAAATTATCAATCTCACACTCTATAGTACGAGGACTTAATACCTCATCATATGCTAAGATATAGAAACTCAACAAGGACTGCCTCATAGGATATGTCAGTATAACGTGAGTTTATGATCATAACTGACTCGATTGATCAATCACCTCCATGGTGACCTCTCTTGTCACATAATTAGAGTCAATTACTAATAACACTTGTATCAATATTCTCACTTATAGTGTCTAGTATATATGTCTTGCTATGTGTATTATCAATATATGTCAGCACGCATAATTGTTTTTGCATGGTCAATATCAAGTTAGCATTTGCTATAAGCATCAAATGTCATAAGTCGGAAGGATTCAATTTGCATCTATAGCAAAAATAATATTATGCTACATCACTGCATAGCATCATCACAACTAACGCATTATCATATGCACATGAGGCACGATACAACACGTATCAATTATTATCAACATCATGTTATATTCAATTATGCACAACCAGGCATATTTCATTTCCTTCCATTATAAGCATCAATCTCTCATTTCGAGGCACAAATAATGCAATCCATAGCATTCAATTAATAAACAACGAATTATCATTCCATAGGCTTACATAATGCCATATATCATGAAGTTTCAAAAAATATTGCCTCTTATTTGACCATTCTATTTTCATAATATTGTATCGTCGATATCAAACATATAATAATATTTTTTTCACCTAGGTACGTGTCAAGGATAATAGTCTCTACAGATAACCATGTCCTAAGTTTCAATAATTTCATGTTGCATTCTAGAGAACATGGTAAACTATGTTACCACATGATATCAACTGCATAAAGCATAATACAAAGAAATCAACTTTGGATTTTGCATATTAGAATGCATCATAAAGAAGAAATCACATCTGGATTTCTCATATCAAGATGCAACATATAAAGAAAATCATATCTAAATTTCGCATGTCACAATGCAACATATAAGGGAAATCACATCTTGATTTCGCATGTCATAAGACATCATATAAAATACAACATGGTGTCATTCAAGGCATAAATGATGTACATGATTCAATATCGCATAAATCATTATATACACAAAAATCACGTTTGGATTTTTACATCATCATAATGTATCATATGGCACCACGTGCTTTCAATAAAGGCATAATAAATGCATACAAGGATACAAAAATTGCACTACCCTAGACATTACCCACACTCCGTGAATTGGACCTTATGTCTGGGCTCTGATACCATAACTTGTGGCGACCAACCCCGATATAATGGACCGTTAGTCGTCATGAAGGGTTAATATAAACAAATCACTATATCAAGTTCAAATATTTGAACATTGCGGAAGGATGAAAATAAATCTAATCCAAGTCATGAATTTGCCAAAAGTTTTGGCAGCATCACGACATAAAATGGATAAGTGGAAAAAATTTCCATGTATACAACAATTTATATAAACTGAATATAAAGATAAAAAAGGACAACTACACCTAAAATGTACAGACTGTGATCATAGGAGCACGATGGCTCGACATCATAATACAAATATGAGGAACACCGACCCTCAAAAATCCACAAGTGTGATATAATCAACATCTCAAATCCGTATGGCCAAACAGATGAATAATATGAGACAACTAGAAAGTTAGAAACTATATAAGTTTCCTACTCATAAGCAAATGCTAATAAGTAAGTATAGTAGGACGACTCTAGTCCGTCAACCTCACACATGCACAAATCCCAACCCATGCATATCATATGGCACTAGCAATCATTACCTGCAAAATAGGAAGAGAGAGGTGAGCATTAAAGTGGCTCAGTGAGTGGAGGGAACACAATATTGAAATCCAATAAACCTAAGCCCACAATGCATATCGATAGAACGATGATAAAACCATGCAAGCTATACCAGGTAAAATATTTATCCTTCGTAGTTACAAAAGAAAGTAAACTAACAAAGGATGAATCCTCACTAAGGTCGTATGAACAATACACATCCTAAGTGAGTTGTTGTACGGATTGAGGCTTGCCAATCATATACGGACTTAATGGTTTACCTACATCGACGTCGTCCACCCGGGGATGTACACTTGAGTACTAGGATTTAATAGTTGCCGCTATGAAATGGTCTTAATCTTTGACGCACCTACTCGGAGTTGATCATTCCCCGATGCTACGCAAAAGTCATGCCACGAGGCAGTTTTTATCATGACATGTCATATATGTGTATGAATGCACATGCATTTCATAATAGAGTATATAGAAAAATGTGCTAATATTGGGAAATCACCAAATCCCATAAAAACTCAAAAAATTGAGAAAGCATCATAAAAACCATCAAGGAGTCCATAACAAGAACAAGTGCCATAATCACATGAATCTGAGCATAGCTTATTTAATTTAAACATGGCACACAATCACATATTTCATATGATGCATAACATGCACATGGATGCATAAATTCATTCAGAAAAGGCGTCTTACCTCGGCGTAAGACTATAGACTGCTCCTTGAGCATACTTACTATAATTGTGATAATTTTACTCACCTTGGTATCGACCGTGCTAGGATGTTTGCATCCGAGCAAAACAAATTGGATAATCTAAACATATCCATTAATAATTCGAATTAAGCAACATTGGTATAATTACAAAATATGTGCTTATTAAATTATTATAATTTGTTTTCTAGATTTAATAATAGTTTATTAAATCTATGTTCCAAATTTATGAAAATTATTTTTAATTATTCCTAATTATATATCCATGGTCATCATATATAAAAATCTATTGGTTAGAACCATTTCAATATAATTACATCTCTTTAAATATGAATGTGTTACGTCTCACTTATAAATTAATTATTGACTAATCATTGTCAAATCATCAGGTCAATCCTTTTTTTTTTTCTTTGTCACCACTCACATTTGCCAACAAGATCATGAGACACATGGCTGCAACTATATTCACACATGCAAATTTAATAAATTTATGCAGATATTACATATGAGTTCATCACAGAATGATTATTAATAAGTCACTTGCTTTTCATCAAGTTATCACCAACCATTATTAATAATTATTAGTTAATATATATTTCTTTTTACTTTGTTTTGTTATTATAACCTTGGCCAACAGCCACAAACACAAGACACCTAATCCCTTTGTGATGGCACTATGCATGTATAACCTCCTCTATTTCTTGACATGTAAAGCTACAGGTTCCCTCTCATTTCTTACCACTGAACAATTATTTATTATGTGTGCTAGAGATAAGTATGACATTGTGTGAATAATTTCCATAACATATAGCACTGTAATTAAATAATTTACTTCATTGTCATTGTGTATTCTGTAGGATCTAGATGGCACCAAGGGGGGGGGGGTGAATT
>LTAE01009795.1:0-14635 GCA_001647135.1 Pontederia paniculata
TGCCTCCTCCTCCATATACATTATATTCTGATATTGGTCGACCGTATGTGTTCCACTTCTGCTCATATGACCTCCTCCTCCTGCCACTGGTCGACCGCTTATATTTTTAGGGCGCCCACTGCACACTTATGGTACTTCATGGATATATATCACGTATGTAGTGGTCGTCCATTACTTCAGCTCAGGTCGACCGCTGTACTGAACTTGTCTATATCCTGTTACAGAAATCAGCTTAAACAAGTTCATTAGTACAGACTGAGTTCACTTGCAAATTTGTGATCATTCAAAACATTCTCGGGATCCTAGATTCAACATCAACCAGTCGGAGACATCATCTGTGCAAACATATATAATTATATATTCCTGTTTCAGGCACTGTCCTTATTCTTTGCTAAATCAGTATTAATCTTCTAGATAGCCAGCCACCATTTGTCTATCTTTGTAATGTAACTCCTTTTGGAAACGTTAAATAAATTTTCATGACGGAAGTATAAAATCGTTGGAATCAAGAGAAAAAGGCAGTGTTTTGAACATCATTTTGAAAATAATTAGTTCTTTGCTCAGAATTTCAATTTTCATTGCTTTCATGAGTCCATACTATTTCTTTGGATAAAAAATATTAGTGTAGTACCGGACTGAAGAGGGAAATAGCACTGCTAAAAGTTCGAAGTGCTCATTCTAGATGTCACTATGTTTGGCTGTTCATGTTCTTGTGCTGTTGTGCATTAGTCTGTGGTTACTTGAACGTTCTTTTGGTATGTACTTATGTAATTAACATCAATGTACTCAAATTAGGTAACTGATAAATCTGATGCTGTTGATTTGGACTCTATCGAGGGAGACATAAAGTTCTGTGGCGTTACATTTAGATATTCAGATGACGTGCCTTGTGTTCTGGATGGTTTAAATCTTCATATTAGGCCAGGGGAACGAGTTGCTCTTGTTGGACCATCTGGAGGAGGAAAGACGACACTCAGCAAACTGCTTCTTCGCCTCTATGATCCTCAATGTGGTTAGTCATTCCTCCATCTACTGGATTAACAGATTTCTACATGATATCCATTTCTCTGAGTTCAATTGCAAAGTACATTACAACAATATCTTTTCTTTATTGAGCATATGTCGAAAACATTGTAGCAAAAGCAAAATGCTTGTTGAGTGATTGGGCGGAGTTATGAGTTTTAAATGACCTTAATCTATTGATGTAATTTTGCCCCATATGAATAAAATTGGATGAGAGCACCTGGCTCTCATCCTTTACCTTCTCAAAAAAAAAAACAATATCTTTTCTTTATGCTATATTTGAGCTAATGTCGGGTGAGTGATGACTGCTACCTGTAGGATCCATACTTGTTGACAACCATGACATTCGAGACATCAAATTGAGAAGTCTAAGGAAGCATATAGTTCTTGTCTCACAGGAATCAGTAAGTTTGGAATTTCTCATTTCAAGAGAGCTCATTATTATTTCTAGTCCAGTTTTCATAAAAGTGATGTTGCATATTTATCTCTCTGTAGTTCTAGTAGAAAGTGTGTTTGTTACACACATGAAATTTGTCGTGGGAAGTTTACAAATGATATTTAATAATTTTAGCCTTGGCTGTCAAACATGCCTTGGTGTAGTTAGATGGTATTACAATTTTTCCTGTTTGTTTACCTTATCGAATAGATTTTTTTATATTTCCGTTTCACAATATGAGCATAAAACTTTCTAAATTCCAGCATCAGTCTTATACAACTTGAGCCTCAAATCCTAGTATTAAGTAATAATCATTCCCATATTTGAATAAACCTGTTTGCCCATTAAAAAAACCCATTTTACATATAGAAAAAAACTGTTTAGAAGTAGATAATTGTAAAGAAAATGACATAATTGTTGAGAAAAAGCCACTACTGTTTCCTTGTTTGTATACACAAAAGTTGACGTTGTATTTTGCTTGTTTGTCAGAAAATAGCTTGCATGTTTACTAATATGAACTATTCAATTCCGTGCATTAGATGCTTTTTTCAGGAACAGTTGCTGAAAATATTGGCTACAGGGACTCAGTCGGACATTTGAACCAGGAGCAGATTGAAAATGCGGCTAGAATTGCTGACGCTGATGTCTTTATAAGAACACTTGCAGAAGGCTATGAAACTAATATTGGACAAAGGGGTTCTCTCCTTAGTGGAGGTCAAAAACAAAGGTGAAGTTGATTTTGTCAGTTTTTCTTCTGTCTTTACCACGTATGATGACAATTTTACCACCTAAATGGTGGAACACGTGGAACCTTGTTCAATATTTTTGAAGTGCCATAGTTTTTCATTTTCCCTTGCTAGCAGGCTAACAATTGCAAGAGCGTTGTATCAGAAAGCATCAATATTAATTATGGACGAAGCCACTTCTGCTTTGGATAGCAAATCGGAAATGCTGGTCAGAGAAGCTTTGGAGCATTTAATGACTAACCGTACTGTAAGACATCCACTTGTCTTCCTATTAAACTTATTAAACTCACGTTTCTGAATAATTTACCATCATAAAGGAGGGGTATACCATATACATGCTTTCGCATGTTTTGAATTACATGGAAAGATGTTCCAAGTTTTTATATACATTTGGCTTTGTCGTGAATATACCTTTCTTTTCCTTTCCCAGCTCACTTGCCATGAGCATTTTCCATGAACAAGAGTTATAATTTCATTTGCTTCTTTTGAGTTGTGTGTTTTAGAGGACTGATTTACGATCAATTAGAATGCATTTCTCAAAGGTGATTAGATGGTTGCATACTGTTCATTATTGAATCGTCTTAGTAGCATGCTTATAAGTGCAACATCTTCTAATGGATGAATATTTCAGGTCCTTATAATTTCTCATCGACTGGAAACAATAATGATGGCAGATAGAGTTCTTGTATTAGATGGTGGCAGGTTAGAGGAGGTTCCAAAGTCTGCTCTTCTTACACTAGACGGTCACCATAATTTACAGGCTTTTAGCAGGTTCACAGTTTAACTGCAATCATGTTGAATTGAAGGAGCATTTGAAGGAAGGTTTATAATGAGTCAGAAGCCACATGCAGGTCTCTTACTGCTCATCTCAGAAAAAAGATTAGTTGAGATTCCTATAGCATCCTCGATATTGACTTGACCAGCAGTTGCTTTCAGTATATATTACTTTGTACACAATACACGTGGAAAAAATACTGATCTAATATTCTATAAAGGTGGTTATTAATATTACGAGGATATTTTTTATTTCATTTCCCAAAGCGTGTATACATCCCAAGCAATCTTGACTCGTTAGATTGTTAAAATCTTTGCCTTATTTAAGTTCCATATTATCGTCTTATTCTGGACTATTTTTTTAATTGTCACTCCAGTGTGCAGGAGCGATCAGATATAAATCAAGCCCAACCTTGATATGAAGTAATACAATACATATTGGTTATTATAAGATGCTGCTGCACGTACTAGCTGCATATTTCGTGTTAATTGTCAATGCAGGATAAACTGCATATATTAAGTTTTCCTTTGGCTGTTATATAGTGCATGAATTGCTGTTGCATGATGGGATGGGAAACATTTTGATATGTGGGTAGCATGCAAACTTTTCTCAGTGCACAGAAAAGTTCTGCGCAAATTTAGTTGAAGCACTATAAATCCAGGGATGTTAACAGAACACGAAATCTTGACATATTTCAACGTCAGAAATCCTTGATCTAATACTCGAGAGTGTAACTCGTCATCCAATTATTAAGGTTTTGACCATTCTTGTTTTTTTTTTCTTTTTGTACTTTTTCTGCAAGGACCATGAGATTGTTGTGGATCTCACGGATAAATGCAAAAAGTATCAGGCACCTTCGGTGGTAGGAAGTAAGGGTATCTTTAAAGATTATTCTGCAACTTTTATATGTAGGATCATTGACATAGGTCCTCTACTGTGTCCTGTTAAAAAATTGTTATATAGATTTTTTTGTGGGCAGTGATTTGTGATCTAAATTTAGTCCGAATATTCATGTTGTCTAATCTGTAGCTAAACTACTTTCTCATATTGTTTGGACTTTTTTCAGTGTAAATTCAGCTTGAGATAGAGAACGTAACTACTCGCATCTTTCTAAATAATAGTAACTTTATAGTTTGATTTGGAGAGTTTTCCAGTTTCGGAATTCAACTCCTCCTTTGGTGAAGCTATAAACTTAACTGAGTTATGTCCTTGTTGAAATATTTTGATGATTCATTTGCCATTAGAGCAGGTCTCAGGTAGAGAAGTTCAGATTGGCAAGCTGGTGGGGAACAAGGGCGTGGTGCAGTGGCTCATCCCTCGACTTGAGCACCGAGAGGTCTCCAGTTCGAATCCCACCGTGGGACTTATGTGCCCCTTTATTTTCAGTATTTCCTTTCAATGTATTAGGCCATAGGCCTCCCTTTGTAATCGGAAAGAAAAAAGATTGGCAAGCTGGTAGCAGAGTTGTTTTAATCGACTTGGCTAGCTAATAAAGAAAGACTGTGACACAATCCAGACGAGTATTGCGTCTCTATGCATTTCTTTGGAATTCATTACGACTGGGCAGTAGGATATGATGGAATATTTCTTTTCCTGCTTTGTAGAGACATCGCAGGTCTGAGGGACGCAAAAAGCTAATGATGCCTATGGCTCGTGGAATCGGTCTTATGCTTCCGAAATCAACTTGTCAATGGATCAAATCTGGAAGGATGACCATTTCTCCTTTGATTTTGTTCTTCTGTCACTAGCATTTTAGAAACTTTCTATATGACCACATGTCTAAGGAATTGATGCCATCCATCCATCCAACTACACAACCCCTTTATTAATTACGGATTACAAGCAGACAACTGTTCTACAGGTGACAAATAAATATCCATCGTCAAGTCTGCTTTCAGCTCACCAGGTTGCCCTCCCTGCCACACACTTATGAACAAGTGATGAAAGCTATTAATGGACCATTTAACTTCACACCCGTTAGTCCTTTTCTATTCCTTTTTTTATTCTTAGAAGGGAAATTTAAGCTTAATATAAAGAGAAACAAAACCAAAGTCAGAATAAGAGTCATTAATAGCAGTAATCACAAGTGCAGACAGGAATTGTCACTGGAAAATGTATAATTTACTAAAGATCTTATGTTTTTTCCTTTTTCTTTTTTTGCCTTCGAAGATCATTTTTTTTTGTCTCTGCAACATCTACCTTAAACCACAATTTTAGCCATAATTCTCTTGTACTCATACGTCGTGCATGATTAATGAAGTGGCAGGATGCATGCAGAATTTTTTTTCATTTTATGTTCTTCATGGAAGACAGTGATTAATCTTGCAGCCAATATAACATGAATTCGATTCAGTAGTTGTCACCTTGGTTCACTACTGCTTCCATCTCTTGTTCTTCCTCTTGGCCTTCTTCTGCATCGCTTCCTACTTCTACCTCCCTATCTTCGTCTTCTTCTCCTTCTGGGACGCCTTGATCTCGCTGCACCAACTGCAGCTTGAGCCGCCCGTCTTCCCTCGAAGCGTGCAGGTACTCCTTCGCAGGGACCCTGACCTCCCTCAGGACAAAGCGGCCGTCCTGCCTGTAGGACTCGAAGCATGTCCACGGCTTGCCCCTGCTGGAGATGGAACGTATCGGCGGCGGGAACCCGCCGGTGAACCTCGACCTCACGTCCGAGAAGCTCTTCGAGAACTCGTTCCGCGGCCTCGCCATGCACCGGTACTGATCACAATCCTCCGTCAGGTCGGCCTCCTGAGAGATCGATCCGTCGTCTTCGATCACCTGCAGCTCATCGATGCCGGCGCCGCAGCTCTCCGAGCCCAGGCCCTCCGTGCACAGCTGCAGCGGATCCGAGCACTTCTCGTGGAAGTGGAGTTCGCCGAAGATCTCGGTGAAGGAGGGAGCGTCGAGTGGCTTCTTGGGCATGATCTGGTTCCATGCAGACAGGGACTCCATCAGCGTCGGGTTCTCAGGCAGCTTTGGCTTGTCGAACAGTGAACTCAAGCTGCCACAGGTGGCCATGATCTTGCTGTACGTATTGGTTACTGGAGCCAAGAAGAGGAGGAGGAAGAGGAAGAGAAGGGATGCGTCTTTGGAAGGAGGGAAGGTGTGGAGGAGGGAGTTATAGGATTGGGTTGTATTGTAGTAGTTAATATGCATGCATAGAGCAAGAAGATTCTGTCTCCGAATTAAATGAATAAGATTTATTTTGCATTATTCTTGATTCTCAAAATATAATGAGATTCAATAATTTAATGAGATGGAAATGTTAGGAGATCTCTCTTCACATGTTTTTTGAAATTCAAATAAGTAATTTCTTTATTGGGTTTCATGCGATCAATGTTAAATACCATTTTTAGTGTCCATATTCGAATTTTCTATTTGAAATTGAAAATTTCAATATGGTAAGATCAATTTTATAACTTTCGATTTTTTTTATAAATTTGACATGAACTTTGTTATTGGATTAGAAAACATCATTTTTTTTTCATATTTAGGCTACTATTTTTCTAGAAAAAAAAGTTAAGTTTGACATGGTAATTTCGTATTGACGATATTATTTTTATAAAAAATATAATTATTTGATTGAATTGGAAAATAAAGTACATTTTTTCTTAAGATGCTCAGTTACAAGCTTTATTGTTAATTCATAGTTTTATAGAACCAATCTCTATCTCGTTGTTGTTTGTTGAAAAAAATATTTCCTTATATAAAGTATTTGAGATAATGGTCATTAATTACTCGCATAAAAAAACAGAATTCTGTTTTTTTTTTCAATTATATCTTTATATTTGTGTATGTATAAATAATATTGTCTACACTTATCATATGAATTTACTATATACACCTTAATAGTTTTCTTCAAAAAAAATATTAGAAGGTTAAAAATGAAAAAAATGAGAAAAAAAAGAAAGAATTGCATTTTAATCTAATAAAAAAAAGTCTTAGGCACCGGCACAATATAGTTTTCGCAAGTATATTGAATATCAACTGGTTCAACCTATCAAGAATCACATGCGAAAATCTAATAAAAAAACGTTTTAATTTTTCATTTAGGAATCGAATTAGCTTGAAAAAAAACTTCTATTCATAAACTAACACTTTGAATCTTGACGTCACTGCATAACTATTAATGTAGATTTAGAGACATGACAAACTGCCTAAAAGTCACTTTTCTTCTAGCGAAACTTGGAGACACGACAATGGCTGCATGGCCTGATAGATTGTTGTCATTATTTAATTGTGTTCTGGGATCTGACAGTATATCTCAGGTAATCAAGCTGACTGGCAGAAGACAATCTGATGTTCCTCTTTTAGATGCAGTTGTCCTCCAGTCTCCAAGTTTGCTGGAAGGGGAGACGTCGCCCCACATGGACAATACATACTAGAAAATATCTTCAGAAAGGTTGCTAACTAATTCAGTCATGTGTTATCTCCTTCATTAACTTGGGAACATGAAGTTATGTACACAATGTTTGATACTGATCTTTGAAAGATTGAAGGCTTTACATCACCCAGGTAAATAACACTATCATAAGTTTTTTTCTTATCTTTTTCCCGTGAATATTTACACGCTTATCATTTCAGCGGGAAAAAAATAGTCATGTAAATCTCCTACATATGTAAACAACCAGAATCAGAATCAGGGTACCACAATGACATCCGCTAATTTTCTGAACTAAAATTGCTAGTAACTTTAGAGATACACACACTCATTTAACCAATCTTCAACAGCGAACAAGGTTGTTAAGATTGATATTTTATGTAAAATATTGCAATATCGACAATCGGATAAAAGTCGTATTATTTGATGAAAAGTCTTATAAAAATCGTAAAATTTTTATAAATTAGATTGTAGGTTCAATAGTATATATAACAATATCAAAAGATAAATCATAAAATAATAAAGGGCCTGTTTGGCTAAGCTTATAAGTAGGTTAAAACTACTTATAAGTAATTTTTAGAATATCTCCATGTTTGGTAACTAAAAATATTTACTTATAAGTTGTTAGATAATTACTTATAAGTTGAAAAAAAATAAGCAGGATCCCCTGCTTATTTTTAAAGTTGTTGACTTATTAATTTTAACCAACTATATTACTCTTTTATCCATATCTTTTAATATTGTTATCATATAACTTTAAGGGTATATTAATCAATATTTATTTTAACAAACATTATAACTACTTATTGATATTATCAGCACTTTTATCCAAACATGTAACTACTTATATTTTAAAATAAGTATCAGCACTTAAATTGCTTATCAGCATTAGTGCTTATCAGATATTTTTTATCAGCTAAGCCAAACAGGCCCAAAATCTTGACGACCTTAATGATAAATTGTCCATGCACGAGGTGCACTAATATGAAAGTCGACTCTATCTCTACAGTCTTATGGATAGAAAATTTTATTCTCCCATTGTAAGGAATAAGAAAAAAAGGAAAAGAAAGGATACTGTAGTGTGATTCTGATGGATGAGATAGTGATTCATGCATGATTGATCTCACAGTAGCTACTAGCTGGTTGTGGACAGGAGCTTATCCTTACTCATTATCCTTATTGTCCTAATATCTATCTGGGAATAGAATCTAACCAATGTCCAGCTAATAAAATATGAGAAACTATGCAAATAGATACACAATATGCAGCCAATTGACACAAAAATCAGAAAGATGAATAGACCTGAATGAGACTACACCACAGGCAATTATAATATATATTAAGGGAGAGATGATATGCACAATACAACCAAACACATTTTCGTCACTCAAATTTCAAGCTTTCAGAAAGCCAAATAAGTCAGTCTAGCAGGAAAGATGCTGCAATTGGAGAAACAAATGAAGAAAAAAATCACAACTAGCATTTCAAACCTATTGTTGAGTAAAAAGTCAGCAGTGAAGTAGACAAATAGAAGATTCATGCAGCAACCTATATACCAAATTTTCTCGACTTCTCGGATGCAGGTGATGAAGCTTGTGCGATTCCTTTCAGTTTTCTTCCTTTCCTATGATTGTAGAGAATTTACATGAACTAATTACAACCATAAGCACCTAATTCTTGGACGCTAAACTTTCAGTTGGGGGTTGGATTCTCAAATATTAAGTTTATAGACAGAATGTCAAGCAGCCATTTCAAAGTGGGCCTTGTCACAATAGGATTGAGAACCATGAGATGATTCATCAGTGTCGGAAATTTTATTGAGAAACCTGTCTGTTAGTGACAGCTTCCTCCGAAACAAGAGATGGTTTTGTTGCTTCTTCGTCACAAGTTTGAAGATGAAAGTGAGAACTCTGTTGAGCATGATTGTCAGATGGATCTATATTCTGCACAGAAGAATTTGTCAGAGCATTTTCCTGCCTCTCTTTAAGTGTCTTCAGTATCAGCATCCTGAGAAAATTCATCACTTGAACTGCATACATCAATGCATTCAAAGGATCTGCCATCTGCGATTATAATAAGAAAGAGAAGCCCACTATTAGTATAACTATCCTAGTTAAGAATATGTAGTGAAGTATGAGAAAACTACTAATTTATAAACATTACAGGGAAAGCTTCTCATAAGAAAAAAAAAAGGAAAAAAATGCGAATGAAAGACAACTTGCATAAAAAAAGAAGATAAGAAGATAAGGGTTATAACCTATACAATTAACATAAGGTAGCAAAAGAACAAAGAAAAAAAAATCACCTGTGTCATGTTCGGGGCAAACACTGTAGCAACATTGCGGGCATTCATCTTGTTTATTTGTTCTTCTTGAACAACATCAGCCATCAAATTGATAGCCCAATCTAAAAGGGCAGCCTCTGCCGATGGTAGAAGTTTAATCAGCTGAGAACAATCTTCTTCTGTTTGGCATTTCATCACTTGATCAGGTGAAAGAGAATCCAGAAGTCCAGCAGGAAGTTCTCTAAACCAGGCCTGTAGAATAATCAACAAGATTTTAGTACCAAATACATTAATAGTTTCATATAGAGGTTGATCAAGTATCCTATTATTCAATAATAATAAACTTCATGAACTTGTACAGACTCCACAAACCACAATGAATGTGTCAAAATAATTACACGACAAACTAGAATAAAGAAGTTCGTATATTCTAAAAAAAAAAGGTTCTTATAGATGCTCGTCAGAAGGAAGTTTGACGCTCCTGGAAGGTTGCTCCAGAGCCAGATTAACGAAGTAGTGATGTAAAAATCATTAAATAAGAGTACTAAGATGGAAATACAAAGTAAAAGGCAGGCCAAAAGAGATATATGTATGAAATTCACATGATTCCGAATTTATTCTGAAGGATTTAAAGAACAATTAGTTTATCCTAAGGTTACAATGTAGAAATTGTTTACTTTGTTAACGCGTTATTCTCCCTTTGCGAGCTGTTGACGACTAAATTGTGACATTTGTTTCAATAGTGAACTTATTTTTTTAACTATGATAACTACTCACAAATAGAGCAAGATAATAGCTTTATCAAGTAGCTACAGAAAGGTATTATGGTAATGGGATACCACTGACATAATACATGCACAAGTTATCCATGTGTAATGACAACAAATTGATACTCTTTTAGGCCTCACCTTAATTAAACATGCAAGACAATGCACATCGACACTGTCTGGTACTGTTCCATTATTTAGCTGGTCTCTAACATACTCTTCATGGCTATTCTCTGCAGTAATTCTGAAAATGCCTTCTGCCTTTCCAGTAAACAATCCAATAAAATATTGAGGTCAAAAGAGGTATAATAGTAGAATTACAAATCAACACAAGAAATACCTTAAGTCCTCCTTGCTCATAAAGTCGTCTTTGAACTAGCAAAAGTATGGTTGGAACACTGTTCCCTCTTGAGTCGTATGAGCATTGCATAGATTCAGTGGAAACACCAAATACAGTTGTGCTGCAACCGGATTCAGTGAGACAAATTAGATTCTCTCAGAAAATGGGGACAAAATGTACAAACAGGAAAAAGGAGAGCTACTGATAAATTGAGGTTGCACTAAGATTAAAAACTGTCATATAATGACATTTTCGCTAAAAAGTTTAAACAAGGTCTGGTCATATAAAGGGACGATGTTTAGGTATATTTTAAATGTAGATATAATATGATGAAGAAGAACCATAAGTTTCATGCTTCTATCTCAGTTTTGTAGTAAGAACTAAGAATGCACTATCAGAAACATGATATACAAAGGTTACACAGCAAATGGTATGTTTCCATCTAAAGGTCAACACTCCAATATAACAATATCAAATTATTGTGAATAATTTTTAATAATATGATAAAGATCTGAAGGTAAATGTGGAGATCCTTCGACAAAAAAATCTAGGAAGCATGCAATAAGCACTTTTTACTTTTAACCTCTGTCTACTTACCACGCTGTTTGGCAACATGGCAGGAACATTAAAATATGTCAAGATTACAAAAATATATACAACACAGATATTTGAGGATCTAAGATTGGATGTTAGGAAATGCGAGGACAGCAACCCAATAAATTATTATGTAAAACCTTCGTACTGTCTAGGAAACTAAAAGGAAATTTTCGGAGAGACCTTTGCCTTCGTCCAAAAAATATATTGAGATGACTTTCATGTCGCAAGAATAGTTCATATCTGTACTTAGGGACGCATGATTGGTTATCAATACCAAAGGAAAAACAACTTCCTTTCCATAGATACACAAATCATGCCAGTGAACATGTCCACTTTAACAGTTAGTTTACCCACTGTTATAAAGTTTCAAGTTCCCTCATGCTGATGATGAATACACTTGTGATATGGCAAAGGTGAAATGATTACAAAAATAACTCAAAATAAAACTGCACTTGCATTCAAATTCTGTCTGAAAGAACATAAATAAGCTACACCGGGAATTAAATTTAGAACTTCGCTTAAACTTAAAGTTAACGAAACTTATTTAGAATCAAACGCCAATAGATAAACATTCGCATTTTAAAACCAATTCCAAAATCAAATCTTTCCATGTATCAAATAATACAATGCTCTGCAATTACATCCCATACAACAAATGAAATAAAAGTTCAGCAAAAGCTTAAGAATACAACACAGAGAAACGCAGGAAAGCGCACTGATGTCAACACAAATCACATGTTTCAGCAAGGAAATGTCATAACCAAGGAAGATTAAAGGGGGACAAAATTTCAGACCTTGCGCTTGGGGCCTTGCGAGGAACCTCCGGTTCGAGCTCGACAGGCAGCCCAAGGAAGCCGTGGAACCTGTCGAAGGTTACATGGGCGACGTGCCGCACGTCAGTCGGCCAACCGATCTCCATGGACCGGAGATCTTCCTTGTCGCCACGGCCCTCCGTCTTGCACCCCGCCAGCGACTTCCGTACAATCGTTATCAGTAATGCCAACACCGAAATCTGCTGCTCTTCCTCCGCTGCTCCTGTTCCCTTCCTCCTCCTCCGCTCTCTCTTCCTCTCTGTTGTTGTGCCTACTCCGTTGTTGCTGCTGGCGTCGCCGCTGCCATATACCTCGTTTTCCTCGGCTATGCCACCACCATAGAGGCTTAAAAGGCCCCTACAGCTATCACTGGGGATGCACGAAAAAGCAATTCTTGGAGACGAAGGAAGATGAAAAGGGGACTTTAGAACTTCGGTCATGGCTTGTTATTATGGGAAGAGATGTGGAGGGTGGACCAGATGGAATTATACAATTGCCAACAAACAATAAAGATTGGATTTTTACAATACAAGCTGGACAAAGAATGGATCTTTTTCTCTTTCCTTTTCTCAGCAGACCAACTGAAACTATAGAATTGCCAACAAGAAATAAAAAAAATGAACATATAGAACACAGGTTGGGAAAAGATTGGATATTTTTTTCTTTTTTTCCCCCTTTATCGAGAACGTGGGCAGTAGTAGTTCAGCTCCTGCTGCTTCCCGTTGGAGCAAGGGAGAGACACTTTTCTCCTAGTGGAGTTGGATTGAAGAAAAGGTTTGTGACGTTGTTGCTGGTGGAACGTGGGAATCATAATTCTGAACTGGAAAACTTTTTATATTTCCTTCTCTTGGCCGGCTGTGGATTTGGTTGAAGAGACCAAAGAGGAGAAGTCAGTCAGACGCAGCAGAAGACGGCATCCGTCACAAACTTGGGGAGTTTTTGGAAGAAGAACCATTAAATGCTTCTGTTGTGAAATTGACTTACCGTTGAAGGACTTGCATAGCAAAGGACACGGTTATGAGCTTATGCTACAGTTAATTGCTCATCCATCGGCTAGTGTGCCACCACAAGTCTGACTCAACTTTGGTGTTGTTTATATGAATCAACACTCGAGGTTCTAAAATTTGGATGGATACTTTTGGTGTTCATCACATTTACGAAACTGCTGCAAATATTTTATTCTATCATCTTGACTTCGCTCGACATCTTTCAATCCCAAATTTAGTTTTACAATCCGGTTGAATCAGTCCAGTTCAAGAAAAGCGTGAATAATAATTGAGTGATATGCAAGCCCCAAATAGTATTAGGCACAAAAGAAGATCTTATAAAGAAATGGTGAACGTGGATCCGAGCCATAATGATATTGTCTTAAAAGCCAAGTAATGCTATCAAAAATCTTACAGCGTTATCCAGAACACCTCATTGGACATCTTTGTCCAGGCTCACATGTTCAACACTGATATCCTGATCACGCAAAGTTCTGTTTCTATGCTGAGCAGTTGACAAACTAAAATTCTCAATGCAACAGGCAGCATTGACACTTTTTTTTTTCTTCTGGCAGCTACTTTTTTCAATATCGCAGATTCTACACTCATGTGCAGGTCATGTGTTTTCTGTGGATACAGCTATGACAAAGGAACAATGGTGGCCCAAAACTAGATGAAGGAAATATATTTGACTTGTTCTAGTGGTAAGTAGCAGCACCATGATCCAGCAAGCAGACAGGATCAATGATAGAAAAGAAAAAGAGAGGTGCTTGGTGATGATGACTGATCATATAATTATATAAATATTAGGAGATTCCTTGCAAGGGACATCCTTCATCCTTAGTGCTTTTTATTAAACAAACTCAAATGACAAGAAAGGCCCAGCCAGCTCCAATTTGGCATTTTCTGATAGCAGTCATGATTCAATGATGAACTGTCAAAATTCTTTAAAGCAATTATGTTTCACGACATCACGTTTGATCTTTTACTCTTTTGTTGCATCATTGAGTTATCCAGAGTTCTTCAATCAGGCCATGATGTATCCTGTAAAGTGTGTTTCTTATGTTTAACTTTGTATCACTGCAGTAAAACTGTAGCTAATTAACTTGGCATCAATCCCTGATGTTTATACTCAAAAGTTTCGAGCTTTTATTTCTGGGTTATGTTATTAAACACAATGTTGGAACAATGCAAACAAATTACAGGAACTAAAAGAAAGAAACGGTGGACAAATTAGTTGGATTTTGGTGCTTTTCGCGACACTTCATAGAGCTGCACCTTCCTTCCGTTCAGTGGTTGGACGGGCCTTGAATTGTTGCGGTAATCTGCATGCAGAGGCTCTCTCAGTGCATCTGCTTGCTCCTTGGTCATCTCTCGCACCTGCAACGAGAATGTAAACGATTCAGGGTTGCTGCCATGCACCAGTTCTGAACTGAACTCAACTGGAGTCACCAGAGAACACAGGACTGATAACTAAATGCATATATA
>LTAE01009796.1:0-17927 GCA_001647135.1 Pontederia paniculata
TAATCCCAAGAGTCTTGGGAACTAACTTTGGCCTAATTTGTAAACACTGAGAGTGCTTAGAGCGAGAGCCTTAGTTCCCCTTCTGTGATTCAAGTGAGGAATCTAACACAGAAGGGTCCAAGCGATCTTGTGGATTGTAAGAGGTTTTCTCCTTGTCCTCGAGCAAGAAAGGAGAAGTTGTAAGGGAGCCTTCGCCCTTGACGAAGGAAGTAGTGAACTCCAGAGATCTCGTGGGAGAAGACTGGAGCGGGGACGTAGGCCAGGAGTTCGGTCGAATCTCGATAACAAACTCTGTGTTTGTTTTGTGTGCTCATTCTCTCTTTACTCTCTCCTATGTTTGTTTATGTTTGCATTAACAAGCTTCCGTTGATAACTTGTCTAAACTAACTAAAAGAGAGTAAGATTTATAATACACCAATTCACCCCCCCCCTCTTGGTGCCATCTAGATCCTACAGAGATTAGGTCGTTTGTGCAGAGTATAAATTGTAATCCCAAGAGTCTTGGAAAGTAACTTTGGCAAATTAGCAAACTTGAGAACTTGAGTGGAAAGCCTTAGTTCCTCCTTTTGAGCATTCGAGTTACGAATCTAGAATAGAAGGAAGTGTGTGTTCAAAAGTGAACTTGTAAGAGGTTATCTCCTTATTCTCGAGAGAAAGGAAGGAGAAGAAGAAGCTATAAGGGAGCGTTCGCCCTTGAAGAAGGAATCTAGTGATCTCCGGAGGTCTCCAGCTCGAGAAGACCGAAGCGGGGACGTAGGCCAGAAGTTAGGCCGAATCTCGTCAACAAATCGTTGTTTGTTTGCTTGTTCTCGTCTTCTTCTTTACATTTACATCTGTGTGCTTCCGCTAAGATATTTAGCTTAGATTATCGAAAATTTTTATACACCAATTCACCACCCCCCCCCCTTTTGGTGCTATCTAGATCCTACAAATGGGAGTTCACGATTCACAGAATGATGTACCTTTGGAAGAAGTGAGAGACTCATTATTTTCATGAGTATAACTGACACCAAACGTCTATGGTTAACACCCGCACATTTGGATGACTATGTACTATACCAATGCGAGGCGTCATGTTACTCTGTTGATGTTGAGATACAGGATTGTACATATCCTATTACGTATAAAGAAGCAATTGCTTCTAATGAATTGGAGTCATGGGCGGTCTCCATGAAAGTTAAAATGGACTCGATTCACAATAATGGAGTGTGGACATTGTGTGATTTTCGAAAGGTAGGCAATCTGTCGGGTGCAAATGGGTATTCAAGAGGAAGTATTGTGCTGACAGTTCTCTTGATAGACACAAAGCAAGATTGGTGGCCAAGGGTTATAGTTCGCAAGTCGGAATAGATTTTCAAGAAACTTATTCTCCAGTGGCTAAGTTTGTGTGCGTTCAGGCGATCTTAGCGATAATGATATATGGATTTGGAATTGTGCCAAATGAATGTCAAAACAACGTTCTTAAATGGAGAATTGTCCGAAGCAACCTGAAGGATTTCATGTGAAAGATCAGGAGAATGAAGTGTATAAACTCTGAAAATTATTTTATGGCTTAAAGCAATCGTCTAGGTAATGGTACTTGAAGTTCCATGAGACGATAATCCAATTTGGTTTTAGGAGGAACAAATTCGATCATTGTTTCTACATCAAGAAAAGTGAGAGCAGTTTTGTGATATTATCATTGTATGTAGATGACATACTACTTGTCGAAAATGATGTAGAAATGCTCAATGAGATCAAGAAAAAAATGAGCAAGCAATTTGAAATGACAAACATGAGTGATACCTCTTATGTATGAACATTCAAATTAGACGTGACAGAAACTCAAGGAGCATGAGTCTAAGTCAAGAACAGTACATCAACAAGGTATTGAGGAGATTTGGGCTGCAGAATAGCAGTCCCGTACTGACACCTCTAGACGTTGGGAAAAGATTGAGTAAAAGCCAATGTCCCAATGTAGGGCAAGAACCATTAGATGAGCCTTATGCAGAAGCAGTTAGAAGCCTAATGTATGTAATGCTTTGTACGATGCTCAATTTGGCTTACGCGGTAAGCCCCTAGGAACACTCATTGGGAGGCCATTAAGAGGTTAGTGCAATATCTGAAGGGTATGATACAACTAAGATTGACATACTAGGATGATGCACTAGAAGCAATAGGGTATTTGGATGTGAATTTCGGCAGTGATATAGATGACTGCAAATCCACATCAGGTCATTTGTTCCTTTTGGATGGAGCAGTTGTTTCATGATGCAGCAAGAAACAGAGATGTGTGGCTAGACATACACAAGAGGCTGAGTATGTTGCTTGTAGTACAACAATCACCAACGGAGTTTGGCTCTTATGCTTCCTTTCTGAATTAGCGCTCGATCTGATCAAAGGATCATTATCGATGTACTATGATAATCAAATCGTGATTAACTTGATACACAGTGGAGTCAACAGTTCAAAAGGAATGCACATTGAGATTGAGTATCACTATATTCATAATATAGTGGATAAGAAGAAAATAACAGTGACATATATGTCTATGAGCGACATGTTAGTTGATTCTCTCATAAAGGAAATTGCAACTGGTACATTTATCAAGCATGTGAGCTTTATGAGACTCATGAATGTTTGAGTCAGTATCAATTATTCATGGATAGTAAAACTTCGCATTTAAACTACTCATGGATGATGAGAGTGCTAATTTTTTATCAAGTCAGGAATGTTTGAGTTGGTACAAAGTATTCACAGATAGTGAAACTTCGAGATATGATCTCCAGTTAGACTATTCACTGATAGTGGAAGTGCTTAACACAGTGACCACATTGATCAAGTGAGATATTATTGTAATGACCTGATCTGGTCACGACCGTCACGTCCCCGGCGAAGAGTCGCACCTGCAGGCGTTGGAACCGCCAAAATAGAAGACGTGCAAAGAACCGAAGGGGGTGGACGATTGTGGATATGCGATTATAAAAAGGACAAGGACGCATCCCAATAGCCCCCAACATCAAACAGACATTTTCTCTCTCCCTCTATCTCTCCTTCTCCTTCTCCTTCTCTTTCTCTTTCTCTTATTCTCGTATGTATATTGATTATTTAAGTGATTATACAAAAGTAGAATGTATGGATTAAACATTATGTTATGTTTTTTTTTATTGGACTATAGTTCAAATGGAGTGAATATTTACAAAATTGATATTTGAGAAATTTATAAATGAAGTTTAACCTTAAATTGTATAAGTTACTTAATCCTAAAAAATCTTAAATGGATTTATAGATATATCATGTAATTTTGAAGCTATAAATAGATATGATAATTAGGCTGAAAATTGATGCTCTACGTCAAGTTGTCCAAATGACATGTAAATGGTATTGTCAATTAGTGTTAAAAATTTCAAGCGGATGGAAAAGAATTAGGTGTAAGAGATGTGGATGCATGAGGTTAGGGAGAATTATCTATTAATCGATGGATTACAAAAAAATATTAGTGTTATTATGAAAATTTCATGATAGACTCTAAAATAATCAAATATGAGGATAAACAATAAGGAAAGTTTGTGGCAGGGTAAAAAAGGGAAAAAAAGTAAATTAAAAAGTAAATTGAATAATTTTACATTAATATGTAATGATGAATATATTATTAATGTATTTTTTTATTTTTCCCATTTTATCTTCAAAATTATTGAAGGGAGTCTAATTAGCACTTTTGCTAAGTAGACTACTTCGTGGTGATCTAATCCATTAAATTTAATTTTGACGGTATAAAATTAAATTTTAAAATTTTAAATTTAATTTTGTACCGTTAAAATTAAATTTGATGAGTTAAATAACCGCTAAGTAACCTATTTAGCAACCTCTTTTAAATTTGAATGAATCGATGCAAACCCAGCTAGACGATACATTAATTGCTTTCTCATACTGCTTTTAGAAAAGCATGATTTATTTTTTATTATCTAAATGTTTTGGAACATAATATTTTAAACTGTTTTTTGTTTACAGATCCGGTGAATGAAAAATTATTTCAATGCTTTCTAGAATGCCATAGCCAATGATCTTCTGAACGGAAGTCCTTGCACCAAAGCACATGTCCCTTTAATCTTACAAACACAGCACATGGTTGGATTGAAGTTAGCACAATGGGGCTAACCTCTACCTCAAAACTCAAAGGTGAGATGTTAATTTCAATTCAAAACGTATTATATATTCGTATCCATAATAAAATTACAGTAAATATTTTTTGAATGAATATGAACTTCATGTGTATATTTGAATCATAAGAAATAATTTGTAAAGCTTTCAAAAAAGGAAGAAGATAAGAATTCATATAAGAAAATATATAGATTGTCTTTATAATTTAAAATGTATTTTAAGTTAGTGTTGACTATAAATTGAAGGTGGAAGAGACGTATTACATAGCCTACATGATCCTCGGCCCTGCTGTGCAATGTACTGCGTGAAGCATACGTTAAAATGAAGCCGTTGCCTAACAATGACCCACCAGTCAATATATATTACATGTGATATCTGTCCCTAATTAATAATGATCCGATGAAAAGTGGCAAAAAAATATCCTTCATTAGAAGAAATTATAAACATAAATATTTTATTCTTCAAAGTTACTACAACAATATTTTCTTAAATTTCATGAGAAAAATAATACAATATGGCAATTGGCTGATTTTTTTATTATAAAAAAAATGATATCATTGTAACTTAATTATTGAAAAAACACCGTTTATAACTTTAGTCCATAAAATGCAATATGATATATTAATTATTGCTGTACATGTTATCATAACTATTTGTTGAAAAACATTATTGATGGATCCCATGCTTATCTTAGGAGAAATTTATATGAACCTATGAAATGAACCATTTATTTACTGCAATATATATATATATATATATATATATATATATATAGCGAAAAAATATCGTTATTAGAAGAATTTATAACTCTAAAACTTTTTATTCCCTAGAATTGCTAGGATAGCATTTTCAATTTTCTTTTGAATTCATGAAAAAATAATACAATATGACGAGAGACCGATATATTAATATCAAAATTTGACGTCACGTTACTTAATTATTAAAAAAACACCGGTTCTAACTTTAGTCCATTAAATGCAATATAATGTTGGCAATTATTGTATATAGTATTATAATTATCTGTTGAAAACAATTTTTAACTAATCCATGCGTATTTTCAAAATATATTTAAATCTATGGAATGCTTAAGGTTATAATTACAAATGACAAGAAAAGAAAATATTAAAGACCCCTGAATGTTCAACAAATTTGTGTGTTGTTCATTTTATATCCGTTGATTAATTTAATTAGAGAAGAAGAATATAAAGACTAAACTTGATTATCATACTATTAGATAAATAAAAATAAACAAGAAAATTAGGAATCTTTTAGACTCTAGAATATACAATTGATCAATTAATTTCTTATAACGTGCTCTATTTTTCTTTTGACAAATAAGCCATCTGGACGTTGGTGTTTAAATGTGAAGTAAGTCTTTGTATCTTGATTGAAAAGATAATTTGATTTAATACATGAGAAAGTACGTTGATTAGTTGAAACATACCTTTCTTTCTAGAAATAGAGGCATAGATTGAGTGTATTAAATAAATTTATCTTTTTATTCATCATTCAAATTGGTCTTTGATTTCGGAATATTCTTATTACTAATTAATTCAATCAACTAATCATCGGTAATAATTTAAATGTTACAATAAGTTATTTTACGAATAACTTGGTTACTCAATGTCTATCGAATAAAAAAATTATTGTAAGATTACGATTGTTATGATCAGTGAACAATTATCTCGATGTCGAATATGAATGAAACTATTTTCAAGTGATCTCCAAATACTTAATTTTTCTTTCATCCATAGCAAAGGCTTCTCGAAGCAATCGTGACAAGCAACACAGGGAGGCTTCAAAGTTCAAACACGGCCCAAGTCAAATTCAAAAGTCGTTGGCATTCAACAGCTAACACACGTCAGTACTTTTTAATTAATCAATTAATTATGAAAATTTAGCTTAGGACTGTGAAAATAATTATTTGATTATTTTGTAACTGAAAGAAAACTACACACGAAAAATGAATTGGCATCAATCAATGCACTTCTCAAAATTTTAATTATGCTTAATATAGTCATAAAATAACAAAAGTAAAAAAGAATTTCTTCCACTGATATTTAATTGTATATTTATTAGAAAAATGATTATCTTTATTTGCTGATCTATATATCAAATATCCCAAATTAAAAATAGGAAATGTTTTTTTTCACATTCATTAACTTAATGCTTTAATATGAACCTTAATATCAAAGATGTAAAATTGCAAAACTAAAAAGAAAAAAGAATGTCAGAAAGTAATAATCATTCAATAGACGAAATAAAATCCAAATATACATTTTATTATTTGGCGTACTGTTAATTATTATATTTTTATAGGACAACGAAATTTGGTCTCTTGCTCCACAAGTCACTCCCAACTTTGAGATATATTAGTAATTAAGAATAATACGAAAGCAAACACGTGATTAGGAAACAATATCCCCACATAATGCTGTCGCAATTTTTCTTTATATAAATCGCTTGCATGGCATCCAATATTTATAAATAACATACATGGCAAGAGACAGCAATCAATTATAAATTTATCCAAAAAAATAAATATCCGCGTCCCAAACTCCTATCTAGGCAATTATCATTGTTGTCGGATATAATTCAATTATTTTGATTAAATTCCATATTAGTGTACAAATAAAACATTCCATACATGTCAAAACGTTTGTGCACGTAACTCCGTCTCGGTCATCAGGTTTACGATTTGAATTAATGCAGCAGAGAGAGAGATTTTGGTGAATGTAATAAAAAAAAGTCAAAGGCTTGCAACTGCTGGTCAAACACGCATGCGACTTTTACAAGATTCCACGCCACCATCTGTCCTTCCTTCCTGCACCCATTCTCCATATCTTTCCCTTTGTCTGTCCCATTTCTCAGAATCCCTGAAGATTAACATCTGCAAACAGTTTGCGACAGTAAGGCTCAGACTCCAATTAGAACATCTTAATCTTGGTAAGTTGTTTGTATTATTTTGAGTTTATTCATAAACTTCTCTGATTTTAGTATCTCTGATCCATTGCTTCAATCAGTGTTTTTCTTTTGTTGTTTTTTGTTTTGTTTTGTTTTCGTTGTTGTTTGTTCCAGCAAAAGGATGATGATCAGATATTGAATGCTTGACTAATAAGGAAGCAGCTATCAATTGTTTTCGTTAGAACAAAGACTTCAATTTAAAACTGGATTGGATTCTGGGACAAGGATTTTGTTGAGATCAGAAGAAAAAAAAATCTGGTCCATCTTTGATTCCTGATTACGAGATTGTTTGGGGGTTAACAAATGCATGATTCCTTTGGTTAGAACAGAAGCCTACTTTGATATATGAAAGTTTAATTTATGTTTTGTTCCCATTTTATTTATATATGAGTATTTTCTGAATGATGTCATGTCAAAATTCTGATCAGGAAGATGCCTCGCTCGCTCTCTCTCTCTCTCTCTCTCTCTCTCTCTCTCTCTCTCATATGAAGAGATTGTGAACAAAGCAAGTGCAAATGTTGCATTTGCTCATTCAATTTATTAAAACTTGATAGTGATAAAGATGGATCTCGATTGTGATTTCCCCTAAAAGCTTAAGCTTTCTGAGAAGTCCTCATGAGCCATCCAGATAAATTTCCGAAAAGCTTTATGCAGTAAAGGTTTAAGTTATATTAGCAGCTTTGATAAAAAAACCTATATGCTTTAAATTTATCCTTAACATTCAAATGCCGATACATGAGAAGAATGTGCATCGACTTCAGAATGCAGCTGGTCCAGATAACATCCCTAAAATGCATGCATTTTGCATGGATTGTTATGATGATTTTCTTTGCTATCCTCTTAATGTATTAATTTTTGTAATTAAATTTGTAAATCCTCCGAAGGTTCTGTGATCCTATTTGAAGATGTACTCAAGAAAGTCAAAAGCTAGTGCAACTGAAGAATCCTTGTCCCCTAAAGAGCAACAGTTAAAGGTAACAATTCCAGAATCATGATTCTGCATATCTCTACTTTCCCTTCAACAAATATTGTGGTCTCCACAATCATGAATGCTAATCTCTTCCATTGTATTTCATTGATTTCCTTGTTTTAACTATTTGTCCTGATACACTTTTTGCAATCTAATGAGTATGTTCATTGCCATTCAGATCAATGAAGTTCGTGGACTTTTAGGTCCACTGGCTGATAAGGTGCCAAATTTCTGCTCAGATGATTCGATATCAAGATACCTCCGTGCGAGAAGTTGGAACACAGACAAGGCTAGTAAAATGCTAAAAGATTGTCTGAAGTGGAGACTAGAATACAAGCCAGAAGCCATTAGATGGGTATAACTCTTTTATTTGAAGAAATAATGGAACTTTTAATCTTCCTATGCCATCCCAAAATGTTAAAAAAAATTGAGAAAGAATATAGTTTTGTAGTTAATGAAACCTAAAGATCTTGTACCAAATAAATCTGACATGTGAAAATTCATGTAGTGCTTATGTTTCCGAAGAACTGAAATCATTTCATATACCTTTTTTATAGGAAATCTTATGATGCCCAACTATTTAGATCTTTTCAGCACGCAGCAAATTAAAATTTATCTTTTTTCTTGAATGTTTCAATGTGTAAAAGTAGAAGCAATTCTCACACTCTTTGCCACATACTATGGTTGCATCTGTGCTGGTATCATATTAGCATGATTATATCAGTTCAGTATGAAATGGCATTAGAACCATGATCAAGCTAGGAAGTCTCTCAATAGTATCATTTTATTAGCTTCAAAATATGTGAAAAATTATGGGTGCGGCTGAATCTCAACTACAGACAATAAAATCTGGTTGAAATCTTTTTAGATAGTTTTTGAAATTTGTCAGTTGATCTGGAACCTTTTATGAATTTTTAAGCTTGAAACTGTACTTTGGAGTAGTTATATTTTTATACCAATATTGTTTTGTGTAGATGATCTGAAATAATTCCCTTACTACCTTGTAGGAAGACGTTTCCCGTGAAGCTGAAACTGGTAAAATATACAGGGCAAATTACCTTGACAAGTTTGGAAGACCTGTTCTTATTATGAGACCTGGATTTCAGGTTCGCTTTTAGCAAATTGATACATTTCAAGTAAAGCGGTTATGTAATGTTATTATTTCAAACCTTTTTATTTTTTACATGAAAATTTCCAGAATACCAAATCAACAAAGGGGCAGATAAGATATTTGGTATATTGTATGGAGAATGCAATTTCGAGCTTGCCGGAAGATCAAGAGCAAATGGTGTGGCTTATTGATTTTCAAGGTTGGACAATGGGAAGTGTATCAATGAGATCTACGCGTGAAACAGCACATATACTGCAGGACTACTACCCTGAAAGACTGGCACTAGGGATTCTCTATAATCCTCCAAAAATCTTCGAATCCTTTTGGAAGGTATGTAACTTATTTGTTTTCCTTTTCTATTGAGAAAGTGATAATTGTAATGACAATATGTTTGCTTTTTATCATTTCAGATCCATTTGTTGTGTATGATAGATTGTGTTGTACACCAGCAATTTATCTAAACCACTATGGCTTATACTTAAATGTCACATATGACAGCCATTTCTGCCTATCATCTTAAAATTTTTGGGATTGATAGTATGGCACTGAAACCTTTATTAATGGAATCTGATCCTTTTCTTTTAAAGAATTTCATGTGTTCTTCATACTTACATGCTTGAATATGCATGTTAGCATCTTCAGTATCCGCATAGTCATGTAATATTTGGGTTGTATAATGGATATCTCGTCTTTGCTATCGACTTAAACAATTCTTGTTGTCTTATCTACTAACAGAGCTAGTAATCTATAAGCGTATCCTACTTCCATGCAGGTAGTAAAGCCTTTCCTGGATCAGAAGACATACAAAAAGGTTAGATTTGTATACTCTGACAATGCAGAAAGCCAAAAAGTGATGACAAATCTCTTCGACATGGACAAACTGGAATCTGCATTCGGCGGGCAAAACCAAGTCAGCTTTGACTTCAACAGATTCGCAGAACAAATGAAAGAGGATGACAAGAAAATGGATGCTTTCCTCAAGTCAGGTGCTTCTGTTGTCACTGAAGAACAATCTCTTGAGTCAATGCTGCAGCAACCAGAATCCACACAAGTCCATTCAGACGACTCATTGGATTCATCTTCTTCAAGTGATACTGAGGCTCCAAGTAAAGTGGCAACCAAAATCCCGCCAGAAACGGTGACCAAGGGGCCTTCAGGCTGCAAGAATACTGCAGCTGTTGGGTCAGAAATTCAGACTGAGATTATTCCTGAGTCTGCTTAATGCAACTGATGCCAATCTCCCCTCTGATCTAGAAGCTTGCGTTGGACCAAAACAACTGTTGAAGAGCCTGGGGCTTTGGCTAGAAGGTCAGGTAGCATCCAGATGTGCACATATTGGTTAGCATTAGGTTCAGTAAACCCCTGTGCCTCTCATTACATTGGAAGATATTATGGAAGAATACATCTTTTTTATTCATAGCACACTCATCCAATACCAGATTTCCATTCAAAGGATCTTTTTTTTTGTATGATTGAAAAGTTCATTTTGAGCATACAAGTATGGTGTTTAAATTTCAAAGCATACCGTTTAAAATCATTTTGTGTTTTGACTGGTTCTGGGTCTTGGACAAGCCACAAGCCTGAACCTCGAGTGCTTAACTATTCTAATTGTGTAAAACCTTGTCGAACAACTTCTGATTTTGATTTGCTGTTTTCAGAGTAGAACTGCTCAAGTTACTGAGTTGTCTTACAGATACTAGAAAGCATTAGCTCAACGTTTTTTTTATCATCACAAAGTTCTGTGTAAGAGGAAAAATGCATATGTTGCTTACATAATTCATATGGTTATAATTCGTGGAACCTGACAAAACTGTAAGTTCTCTTATAAATTTGCACTTTGAAATCTTCATACCTTCAAAGGTTAGACTGTGACTTCTACATTTTGAGTCCATTCTGCTCTGTGAAGCCTCCATGTGACCTGAAACAATACTATAACATTGAGCCTTGAACTATATTGTATGCAGAAGCTTTGACCTTATGGCATCCGTCATTAATGTTCTTGATAACTCAGAGCTCATGGAGTGAGCTGCCGTGCAGCAACATGCATCAGAGTTAAGAAGCCCACTTGTGTTTCTGATTGGCTCCACAACACCAACAAGTTTGTGGATTTATCGTCCTGTTGGCCCTGACTTGGCACTTGTCAGCTCCTCCAACTTGAGCAGATGGTGTTCTAAACATGAGTTTCGAGTTGTCATTTTTTCTAATTAATGTGCTACTTGGATTATTAAAATTTAAAGGAATGATTAGCCGCCACAACCCTATCAAATGGGTCTCATGGTCCAGGCCAAAACGGGCCACAATACGTCCTACTTGTATTGGAGTGGAAACAAGCTTGGAAAAACCTGCTGCACCCACTGGAATTCAGTAGAGCAAACCAGACAACTTGGATTATTTTGAATGAGTTAAGGATTATGTGGGGGGTTACATATGAGACACCATAAATTTAATAGCAATCATTAAAATATTATTTTTTTAAAAAAAATTAAGATGCGATCCAATTTTTTCGTCACATCTCAATCACTAATATTGAAGTCGATGACAGTATGAAGCAAAAAATATTTCATATGTTCCTTGTTCTCAATAAAAATATGTGACGGTAGTGGTTAGGCATTAGGTTTAAGTTAGGAGTTGGACACTGATCCATTTTCGGGTGCGGAAAACTCTCTTTTACTCTTTTTTTTTACTTGAATGTATTAGCGTATGAGGCAGATGGAATTGTATGATAATTCTTACTAAACCACATAATTTGACAATCTTGATGATCTGATTATGTTTTGTATATAAGCTCTCTGCAAAATTTGCCTCTCTTTGCTAGTTTCTTTTTTTTTTGGATCCATTTATTGTAGCGATCAGTCGTGTTCACTATCAACACATGTGAATGAATTATCACGACCCGTGATCGTGAGTCAAGATCGTTATGCACATTGTCATGCTCCGATGAGTAGGGGAGGACGTCATCGGTCGTCGCAGCGCCAATTGGACGTCGGCAACAGTCGTGTCGGCTCGGCACTGATAGAAAAAAAACTAGGATGAAAATGTGAGCGTGAGAGAGCGATTACACATAGAGCGCCAAGTGGAAGACAAGTTCACCAAAAAAATACGAGCTTTGATACCAATCGAAGTGAGAAGAGGAGAGAGGAAAGTTTTCGAACAACGGAATGGAGATTCCTGGAGTACGCTCATTCCTATTTAAAGTCGTGTACCCGTCTTCATCTGTCCCACGTCGTGCGACCGTTACAATCTCGTTGATCGCGTGTTTGATCGTCCGCTTCGCTATGCTGCACCTTTCCATTTCCGTCAACTACAATTACTTCCACCTCGCCTTAGGCTGTACTAGCGACTTCAATTAGCCCCGAATATTAGGTGTGATCATCAAAACCAGGCGACAACGTGCATAGTGATCTCGACTCCCGATCACGAGTCATGATCACTCATCATGGGTCGTGATAGCGAACACAGCTTGTCACTACAACACTATTAGTGTCACTTAATATCACTCTTTATAATCCTTATAAGATCGTTTTACCTTTATTTTATATAATATTTTAAATATCATAAAAGGTGATACTAAAAACAAAGATTAAAATGGTTTTAAAGGAGTGACATTAAAAATTTAGAAGTGATAATAAGCACATCTTTTTAACTCCGGTAGAGTTTACGTTTAGTGGACCAAGCAGCATGTTAATGCTAACCAAATCCATTGTGACCGGCTTAAGAAAATATGATTAAATAAACAACAATTTGTATGTGGGCGAGAGAATATTGATGGATGATGCATCTACTTGATGCAAGTTTGGAGTTCATGGGTTCCCATGTTGAATGGTCCACGTAATCTCCACCTCCACTAACAACTATCTATCCATTGACATCATTGCAGAGAGGGCCCAACATCTCTTGGATCACATATTACGTATCCGTTTCGTTTTCTGCTTCATAGGATTCAAAGTTCATTTAAACTCTTTAGTTGACAGACACTGCAAGATTTTAGCCAGAAGTATAATAGAACATTATAATGGGAATTTCAAAAATTCATACATTGATATATTGAGGTATGGTTAGCTTACAAGTTACATGTGAAAAGAAAGCAGATAAAAAGCAGCCTTGCCCATTCTGTTCTTCGTTGGTCATACTTGAAACCCTGCTAGGAACATTATTCTGCATGGCTCCAGACAGATCAAATTATTTCCTTTTTCTCCCGAAAAATAACAATAAAATAAAATAAAAAAGACAGACATACCAAGTTATGTTCCAGATGGAGATACAGAAAGCTCACAAATATTCCTCATGGGCATTCAGGAACAGACGTCTGTGCTTTCCAAAGTGGTCACGGCAGCATGGGCGATGATGAACTCTTGTTGCTGATTGGAGAAATAAATACGTGCAAATGGTTGATATCCTTGGTCACCGCTGTCATTATTTATCGTATACTATACGCATTATACTAAAAAAATATATTACACAATTCATATATAAGAAGTATATAACGCATAAATTAAAACTACTAATAACTTTAATTTATAAAAAATGAATGTTCAGATAAAATTGTATCATAATTTATATTTTACTTAAACTTATTAAAAAAATTATGCGCTATTCAACACTAAAATGTAATATAAATATATATATGAAGAAAAAAGTGATAATTATGTCACATTCCAGGCCCAGGCCATAAAATGTCAACACACCCCAATTTAGAGCTCGTAGGTAAAGTGGGGGGACTTGGCCACTTGCCCTATGGGGGAGGTGGTCTCTCCCTAGCCCTTAACGCTCCACCATCCGTGGTCCTTGATGAGCAAATGGATGGACGTGATCAAATAATTCTTGACCACACCATTAGATTTGCCCACCCCGGGAATTTTGGGCACGGAGATCTCTCAGCTCGATTTGGTGCTCATGTTCATGTTGCCATCGTTGTCCTCGCAATAGTTTATACTTTTGGACGTGGAAACTTTGGAGGGACCGGTCCATGGGATTGTTCGCCATTAGAGGACGATCGATGGCATTAAGTTAATTGATTGCTGTGTTTGTTTTTGGATTTTGTTGGGGGGAATTGTATCAGATTTGTAGCTCACATTGGATCGATGTAGATAAGATAAAATAGAAAAATGCTTGTGCATATAATCTTAGCGTGCTGTGCTTGAGCTACGTAGCCTACGTATACGTGGTCGTACGTGCATCACGAGTTTATTATTTTGGCAACATGCAAATGTGCTGAAAAGTATGCCCACTGTACAGATTGAACGAATGTAGCAGTAAACACCGAAAGCACGTCGCCATGGATGCATTCTACAGTACACAGCAATAGGAGTTTTTGGCGTTGTCTACGTTCATTGTTTTGCTTATATTATATATAAGTATAGATGCAATATGAGGATATTTTGTTTCAATTTGGATTCTTTTATTTGTATTTTATGATTTAGAAAAGGAAGGTGCTTTTGTGGCCCTCTTATTTCCTTATATCTTTATATATACATGATAACAAAGAAGTTACATATAATAATGTGTATGTTATAACATATACATTTGTATCAGTATATCTTATTTCCTTGAAAAGGAAGGTGCTTTTGTGGCCCTCTTATTTTCCTTATATCTTATTTCCTTATATCTTTATAATTATATTTAAATATGTTCCGAAGCTTAAAATTGACACTTTAGCTATAGTGATGTTTGATGTAGAATTACATATACATTTGTATCAGTAGGTGCATGTATCTGTTTGACGCATGCGCGTACAATTGCAGGACAATTGTTCGGTTGGTTAGGCATGTCATGATATACATCATTTTCTTCTGATCTCATTCTCCTACCACTGAGCCGATACACATAGCAAGTGTAAATCATTTCCTTCTCTCTCATAAATCTGAAATTTTCAATCCTTTTAAATTCGTCCTCATCCTAAAAATCCTCAGAATACTCACGGAATAAAAATATTCTCACAAATTGATAAAACTATCATTAGTGAAATTCTTAAAAAGATATAGAAGCATTAGCAAATTATTGTCGTAGTGTGAGTAAATCGAGCACCGAAATTTCCACCTTTTGTTTTAATGCAAGAATATGTACTCTATACATTTTGACTAAACATACACATGTTAAATATATTTATGAATTGATGTTAATGCAAAATTATACAATTACAAAATCTCAAAAATATATATTTGATTTTTGTTTCTATGCCAAAAGGCTAATATTAAACGATAACAAAATAATGTCATACATGTACTATTGCCATATATGACATGCGGGATATTTTATTTTCTTTGTTTCGTACTTCAATTTTAATAAAGGTTTTTGCTTGTATTAGGTGAAAGAAAAATAAAGAAAAAAAGTGAACAATACTCCTCTTTGGACCATTGAACAAAAAGTCTCGTTGCATTGAAATTTCTCACAAGAGTACACCCAACAAAATAAGACACCAAAATCCTTCTACCAATGCCCTGTCTTGAGTCAAGATCTTGTGCAATTTCCTTTAGGTACACATCCCGATTTGATTCCCTAATACATAAAATTAATACAACTTTGCCTTTTCGTAGCACATACCGGGACGTGAAGTTTCACTGTTATAACATTGACAAAGTGAGATCGATATGATGGAGCTCCAACTCCATGACAATTATTTTACATGCACAACATCCATTTTTTTTATAATGTCAACATGTCATGTTGATTTTAGCCCTCACCTTTCGAATTAAATTTGCCATGACACATCACTTCCATGTCCACATGAAGCCCTCTACAATATAATTTCTCTCGTCTTGCACACATCAATCTCCATGGACGGCTTTGGAATGAGATAAGTAACATTTAATATAATTTGGACTATTATAATTTAACTAGTCATGTCAATATATGAATATACTTAAGTAGTACGTACTTAGTAATATAAACATGAAACAACATTTTTGTATTCACTGTGAGACTCCAATTCCATACATGTAATTAACAAAATAATCACTAAAATTCATGTTATGATCACACACAATTCACACACTACTTATTAATCACAAAAATTACGAACCAACACGTCACAACGCATCCCCCTTATCGGGACTCGACCGGCCGGCTCATGCGAGCCGAGCACGCTCGCACGTGAACCAAACCGCTTCCACCATTCGCGAACCGCGTCATGCGAACCTCCGGTTCGATTGCTGGGGCGAACCAAACCGTATTCGGCGCCACGTTTACGGCCTTCTCGGAATGGCAGCTGAGGAGGCCGCCACCCGTCGCGCTCTTACGCCGGCCGGCGGCCGCAGATTGACCGCGATCTGCGTGGCCGAAGCGGAGATCGCCGCAGTCTGAGGCGGCGCTGGAGAAGTTAGTGACGCTCGCGCGGTCGAACCCCTCGGCCGTTGTGACGCTCCACTGCACGCTCACCTCGCTCGGGGGGTAGCACTCGCTCGGGGCGACGGACGCCGGAACCGCCGCGTCGTCGAAGCTCCGTCGGAACTGGAGGACCCCGGCGGTGGAGAGCCTCCTGCCGTCGGCTTCGTCCACGGAGTCGCGGCGGCGGTACGACGCCGCATAGCTCGTGGAGAAGCTCTCGATCTCGAACAGGTCCGAGCTGGCGTCGCTGGCTGCGTCGTCATCTAAAGTACGAAGCTTGGGACTGGACGCGTAGGTGAAGCTCCGGCGACCTCCCTCACCGGAGAAAGGCATCACCGCGGTCTTCTGCTGGACTTCTGACGACTTCCTCGAGGCCGGCGGTTCCTCTGGCGGCAGGAAGACTTCCAGGGATTCTCTCGGCGGCTCGTCGGAGGCGTCCAGAGTAGACGTCGGGTTCAGTATGGGGAATGAGAAACCGGCGGACTCAGCGAAGGGCCTGCCTGTGTTTACGATCCGGTGGCCCATCTCCGTAGTGAAAGGCTTGTCCAACGAGAGCCGGACAGTGGCACAGTCGATAAAGGTCGCGTCCTTGACCCAGTTTCCGGGCGTTATCTTCACCGTCGTCACCTCCTCGATGACGCCGAACTCGTTCTTGATCACTTTCGTCGTCGTCGGCATCTCCGGTATACTGCTCAGGCCGCATTCCCCTGTTCTTCCAAAGCTCTGTCTTTTAACGCCAAACATAGCAGTACTGCTAACAATAGTAGTAGTAGACTTCACGTTAGCTTGAACTGTAGGGCTTCTGGGTTCCGAATACTTCTCCTCAACATCGACGGACTTCTTCCCGGAGCACGGGCAGTTCAGGCCGAAGATCCTCCGGCCCGGGGAGGCCGGCGGCGGCCTCCTACGGTCCTTGGGCTCCTTGTCGGAGACGGCCGCGGAACCCCTTAGGTTAGGGAGGAGGCCTGTCCGGCTGTTCCAGCTTGCCTCAGACGAAGCGGCTGGGGTTGAGTAGTAGGACGGCCCGCACCGGCCATTCTGTCCGCCCTCGGTGTTCGGGCGCCCGCCGCCGACAACTCGTCCTTCGGTAGTGGCACCGCTGCCTAGCACTATGTTCTGCTTGACGCCCTCATTGAAGTAGCGCTCGGCGTCGAAGATGCTGAGTTCCGCGTCGTCCTCGGCCGCGGCGCGGCGGGCGAGGGCGCGAGGAGACTCCAGGCGGAGCTCCCGGAGCTGCGGTTTGGGAGGGAGGGAGATGGCGGGGGCCTGGAGGACGACGGCAGATCTCTGAGAGAGGCTTCCTCCTCCTGCTGCTGCTGCTCCTCTTTTATAGCTTGCTGTCACTGTGTATCTCTCCATAATCGTCTCTTTTTTCCTGTGAACAGTTGTGCTTGCTGAGCAACTCTGCTGGTCCTGAGG
>LTAE01009797.1:4040-17927 GCA_001647135.1 Pontederia paniculata
TATATATATATATATATATCACATATATCTTAATACACAAAGATTACAAAATATATTGTATAAATCAATAAATAAAATAATATAAACCTGATTCTCTTATATAATAACATTATTATTTATTTTAGTTAGCATTTTTAAAAAAAATTATTTATGTATTATTAATTTATAAAAAAACCTTTAAAAAGTAAAAAAAAAAGAAAGAAAGAAAAAACATTGGTTCCCGCCTATGACTCGAAGTAACTTAGCTAATAATTAAAAACCTCAGCATGTGATATAATGATCATAACTTATGGCTTGTTTGGCTATCTAATAAGTATTAATGATGATAAATATTTTAAGTACCAAAACTTATTTTAAAATATAAATAGTTATATGTTTGAATAAAAGTGTTGATAATATCAATACGCAGTTATAATATTTGTTAAAAAAATATTGACTAAGATATCCTTAAAATTATATGATAATAAGATTAAAAGAATATAAACAAAAAAGTAGTATAATTAATTAAAAAATAAATTAACAATTTGAAAAATAAACAGAATATTTTGCTTATTTTTTTCAACTTATATTACGCTAACAACTTATAAGTATATTTTTTTATTTATTAAACATGAAGAATTTTTAGAATCAATCTATAATTAATTTTAAACTACTTATAAGGTTAAACATGTTCTTAATTTAAATAATATTTTTTATTAAAATTTATTAAACTAAAATCTAGTCTGATCCTAGTTTTATTATTTAAATGGATCTTAACATTACTCCTTATTTTATCCATTTTACGTATTTTTATCCATCGTGACTTGATAAACTTCATTAGAAAAAGATTGACCGATATTAAATTGGTTAATATTTTTTCCATTATAAAACTTCTGTTGTTAATGTCTTACGGTTTGTTCCATGAGTACTTAATTGTCTCTTAATAATTATTTAATTGCAAAGGATTTAAATTGAATATTATAACAAAATCATATAGTTTTTTTCATGATGATCACTAAATTTAACTTATTTTTCACATATGCTTAACCGCTAACATTTGATAATATAATAAGAATTAAGATGTAGAGTGTAAGCCATATTATATCTCACTCAACATATGAGTTGAGTCATTTGACACTAAGAGGAGAGTTAATTAATGTATAAAATTGTTATATCGATTTCTCAATAAGCTTGCGAAATTAAAAATTAATTTAATAAATACGAAGATAGAATTCAATGTAACACAGATAACTAATATAATAAGTAACTAAACAAAAGAAAAATAAAAAATAAGTAATATAAGCATAAAAAGTTGTTGACGAGGTTAGGTCATAATCAATATATCTGCTTTAACTTTTCAACTTTTCAAAGTCGAAGATCCACTATTTTTTTTTTCGAATAGCACAAGAAAAAAAGTTTAGATTGACATTGTTTCTTTGCTTAAGAGACAAAACAAATCTTATATTCAAGGAGCGCTCTTATGATTTTCTATAACTGAGGGAGATAAGATGGAACATCTATTATAGAAGGAGCTCACTCTCACCCTTTTTGTTTAGTCCAAGCATTAACGTGAAATATATTTTATAGAAAAACTAACTCTGTCAAAATATGACCATACACTCTTATTATTTCTCTTTTATAATTTCATACTAAAAATAAAAAGAAAAAGAAAAAAAAATCAGAAATTTATCTTAAAAAGTTTCAAATTTTGATTTACCTTTTAATTCTTTTTGTTTCATGTAAATTTTAGCCATTAGAAGCTCTTTTTTATGATTGTTGCTCCCTTCTTGATCCAATAGCTGGTCATTATTTCTTTTATGTTTTTACATATTTTTCATAACTATCTACAAATATTCGATTGATACAATTCTTATTTTTATGGAAAGCTCATCAAAATTATATGACTTTTGCATTCATGTTTCGATCCATAGTTTATGAGAACATTTAATATCTCGTTAAAGTTTAATATGAATCCTTCATTCGACTTCAAGATTAGTTAACCGACTTGGTCATCTTACCTTTATTTTATGAAGGTTGCTTTATCCGACTTTCAATATCGATTTGAACAAGTCGACTAATCTTCATTCAATGAAGGCTCATTCATTCAATTTTCAAGGTCGGCTTTTATTTTGTGAAGGCTACTTCATCCGACTTCCAAGGTTGATTAATTGGCTTAGTCAGTCGACCTTCATTTTGTGAAGATTGCTTAATACAATCTTTGAGGTCGGTGCAAGTTTTGTGTTATAAATCTCCACTATTTTAATCATAACTTCCTGCACATTTAACGAAATGAAATAAAGTTTAATTTTATAAAAATATAACACAATTATCTACAACTTTCTATTTTATCAATCTAAATCTTATTATAAATAGTCAAATAGTTAATTGAAATTCACTATATATTATATGATATTTCTCATTTACACATATAGTGATTATATCATAACTTTTTTTTATAAAGGGTTGATTAAGTTCATTCTTGATTCTTTAAAAAGTTAATAGAAAGTCTATAATTTATACGTTTATTTTTCAATCCAAATATTTTTGTTTTCTAGACCAACTAATGTCTAGGGCTACTTTTAACACTTAAATAATTCGATGTTCAGATGGGAGCGGAAAGAATAAATTCTAATCAAATTGACGACTCCAAGAATCGAGACCGAAGCTACGAACTCCGATCGACCATAAAACACAGTCTCGATTTCAATCCAAATATATTGTAAAAATGATCAAATAATTATGTTAATTTTAATTATGCTACTTGACATTTACTTTGATATATACATATATATAATATTTGCATCATCAAAATATATATTCTTTTATTTTAAAATTTACATTATGAAGACACATTTTTTTATATTTATATCTTCAAAATAATATTTATGTCAAGTAAAAAGGTTAACAAGTACACTACACCTTTTTTCTAGACAAGTTAAATATAAAAAGAAAATAAAATAGTTCTTTTTACTTTGGCACAATTATAGAATAAAAGATAAAATATTTTAATCCAAAAGAAACTAACCAAATTTTAAGCATAAAAGAAAAGTTTATATCGAAAAATATTTGTGAGATTATTTGAAAGAGACTATGATATTTAAGATATATTTGACGTAATTTATAAGGTGTCGTTTGAATGCACGAACTTAAATTCTTTATGGCCCTGTTTTGCTACTGGAACCGAGCCAGAACCCAAGCCCGGTTCCAGTGGGTTCTGCCAAACGACAAGCAGAACCCCAAGTTGAACATGAGGACCAGAACCTGAGGTCAGACCCCAGGTTCTGGTCCAGCGATTCCTGCCACAGGTTCTACCATTTTTTTTATTTCCTCGCCTTTTTTTTCGCAGTTTTTTTTTCTGGCTGCATTTTTTTTCCGCTGCTTTTTTTTTGCTGCATTTTTTTGTCGTAACTTTTTTTCTGTTTTGCTTTTGAAGTTTTTATTTAATTTTTAATTATGTTTTCCTATTTCATTTTCTCATTTTTTTTATTTCTTTTTCTTTTCCTTTTAATCACATTTCATCTTTATTTTTTTAATTTATTTTGTTTACTCTATCATTAAATTATAATATATCCTTTAATTTATATTTTAAATAATTAATTTAATTATTAAAATTTAGTTTTAATTTTTAAAATTTCAAATTATGCTAATTATTTTTAGTGTAAAATTAACAAAATATTTTTAAATATTATATTCTAATTTTATACTACTCAATAATATAATTCTAAATTTATTTTTTAATTTAACTTTAAAAAAATAATTTTTATATTATATAATATATTATATTTAATTAACATTTGTTTGTAGTTTAAACTTATCAAAATATTTTATATATTGTATAAAAGATCAATTTTATATTATTTATAAGATTATTAGAAATATTTTTTATATTTCAAACTAATTTTAATATTTTTTCTTATAATTAATTTATTTATCTAAATAATTAATTATATTTTTTGGTTCTCATATGGTTCATCCAAATACTCGTGGAACTTAATATTTTCAGTTCATCCAAACACTATTAGAACTAATCTATCAAATCAAACTATTCACTAGAACCCGGAGAACCTCAGGTTCCACTTGCCAAACATGGCCTATAGTTCTCGAGAATTAATCGATTAGATCAATAAAATTATGATGTAGTGTTTGGATGAAAAAGTGTAATGATGAAGAACTAAAAAGTTGATTAGATGTTGTAGTTCGATGGATGTTTGGATGAAATTCTGGAACTAACAAATATTTTATTTGATTAAATAAAAAAGTACATTTATTTTCTAAATTTTATAATAATTTATTAATATGTAAAAATCATTTGAAATATAAAACATATCTTAATTAAGTGAGTTGATTATAAGATTATTTATGAAAAATATGAATTAGGGCTAAGCATATATTATTATTAAAATTACAAATTTTATAATAATAATTTATTATTATTCAGTGTAATAATAACATATTGTGCGTATTCATAAAATAATTAGTAATACCAAATTAAACTTATTTATATGATTTTTAAATTACATTAATTTTTTAATGATATTAAATTATTATATTTAAACAAATGTAATTTTAATATTAATAACAATAAATTACATTGTAATATGAGTGTTAACTAATCTATTATATATAAGTATTAAGAAATTATAGAAAATTATAATCTGATATAATTAAAATATAGTAAATAAAAGTTACTTATTATCAAATTATTATCATGATTTACTACTATATAACAAAATAATATAGTTATATATATTAATACTAAAATAATAAAGATATATGCCTAAAAGTAGGTACACCCTCTGAAAGGAGATAAAAAAAAAGAAAAAAATGAAGTGTGTTATGCTCTCCAACGAGAAGTAATGAGTTCTTACTGAGAGCAAGAATTTTTTTTGATGAACTGACAAGAATAATGGGCATTGATCGGGACCATAGTTTCTGTCATCATTACTTTTTTATGCTCATGTTTGACGGAATCAGCGGGAGCTAGGGCTGGTTCTGAAACTGATTTTTAAAATAAGCAATTATCTGTTTGAAAATTAAAATGCTTATAAATTATTGTTTCGGTTGAAAGATCAAAATATCTTTGCCCTCGTATTGTCCTCGTAAATCTATTATATACAACTTAAAGAGAGCATTTTTGTGCATTCATTTGTCAAATCCATCAACTTATTTCATCGAGAAAAAAAATTGAGTCATCCAGCTCATTATTTTATTTATAAGTTAATAAATAAGAACTTTCCGATCAAAATATTTAGTTACCAAAAGTTGAGAAAATATCTGAAAAAATTTATAAGTCATTTTGATTGACTTATAAGTGTTGTCAAACACCATCTTAATCTTTCGATCTTATACTAATTATTATCTTTTTCTAATATGAAAGTAAAAATGAAACAGATAAAAAAGTGATATTAAAAATTCAACAATGACACTAACAGCACATATATATAATTGATCCAAAAGACAAGCTCCAATTTCCATAGATCGAAGACAGAAGAAAACATGATTTTGGCACACATCTCCTGCATACAATACAATGCATCTCCTCTCAATCATTGGAACCACGCACTGTCTCACCATGTGAACTGTCGTCAATCTCACCGCACCAAATGCATGCCCCTCTCTCTCTCTCTCTCTCTCTCTCTCTCTCTCTCTCTCAATATATATATATATATATATATATATATTAATTTTATTTTTTCTTTACATAACCTCCTAAACTTCATTCATCCTATCAATAAGTAGTGAAAAAAGTCGCCGAAAAAAAAATGTAGTGAAGCTTATCTAATTTAACGAATATTGAAATAGCAAGATAAATAAAAAAAACATGAATTCAAATTTCACCGAAGTTCTTATTTATTTTTAATGTGATTCATTTAATATAACTAGTAGACAACAAATATCAGCAATTCATAAATGATAAAAAGTAATAGAATATACTGTAATATGAGCTTCACCACGTAGAGGCAGCTCGTCGTCGCGCTCATGGGCGAGCTCGCCTCTGCGCGGGTCGAGCAGGGTCGAGCTCGCCGAAATGTGTTGTGCAAGATGACGAGCTTGCTCGTGGTGCCCTGCGTGCGAGAAAGGAGAAAGAAAAAAAGTTATTCTATTCAAAAAATAAAGTAATCATTTAATAAATCAAAATAAATATATATATAACCAAGTCATCAATCTCACACGCACCAAATGCATCTCTCTCTTTCTCTCTCCTTATATATATTTTATTTTTTCTTTACATAATCTCCTAAACTTCATTCATCATATCAATATGTAGTGAAGCTCATCTAATTTAACCAATATTGAAATATCAAGATAAATGAAAATCCTGAATTCAAATTTCACCAAAGTTCTTATTTGTTTTAATGTAATTAATTTAATATAACTAGTAGAAAAAATATAAGCAATTCATACATGACAAAAAGTAATAGAATATAAATTTGCTGTAATATGAGCTTCATCGCGTAGAGGCGAGCTCATCGTCGTGCGCATGGGCGAGCTCGCCATGACGCGCAGGGCAAGCTCGCTACTACGCGACGAACAAGAGGTGTTGGGAGATGACGAGCGTCACGTGTCGCCATGCGCGCTCGCGAGAGAGAGGAGAGACATGATATATTTTATTCAAAAAGATAAAGTAGTTATTTAATAAATCAAAATAATTTAAGAAAATAAATAATTAAATTATTGGATGAAATTATCCGATTAAAAAAATTTAAACCTATTTCTGCTCGATTTTATATAGTTTAAGAATAGATTTAAAATTTTATGATAATTTGAGAGGGAAAAATGAAAATAATCCTATAAATATTTATCTCAAATTTAATGTTTTCTCTCTTTTAATTATTTTAGATTACAACTTAAGATGGTGCCTTTTACTTTTTCCATCCCCGTCGAGTTTAACATAATATATGTTAAAAAATTTAAATTATTTTTTTTTTTTACATTTTGCTCGAATGATTCGATATGATATTAGATTATTCAAATACTTATTCTCTTTGCTATCTCATTTCGAATTTTAGAATTTCAATATATATCCGATTATTTTCGGATGCTGAGAGCAATAAAAAAATTGAACTTAACACCAATTATCTGCCAGCTATTTCTTTTTAAAAAAATTGTTAGTCTACATGGAAACTATTGAATCGTTATAAGAACACGTCACACACGTCACCGATAGATACATTTGTAAAATTAATCAGTAGGCTTTTAAAATAAAGTGCGTCACGATGTGGACGCTTAAAATTTAGCAATCAATACTGATAAATGTTGTGGTCATGATATAATAAAAACTAAATTTTGTAATATTAAGTTTTCAAGACAAAAATAAGTGTGCAAGTATAATTTTGGAGTTTAAAATTAAAAATACTAATTTCATGAGTCCCGCACTATTATCAAATGTCATTTAAGTTAGCTTGCGTTGGTGTCTATTTTATATTTATATTATAGGCACAGATATTATAATATTAACAATATAGTCAAATATATTTGATCAATTGAAACCCCGAATAATATATATATAAATCTTAAAAAAATTTACTGTCACTTACGTCCGAAATTAAAATAGTCAAACATTCATAACAAATAATAAAATCTAGAACACCCTTTCCAAGACGCATCTTGGATCGAGAGCATAAATATATAAATATTGGAAATAACGGAAGTATTATAGTAGATAATATTATATTCTTATTTTTTTACACGGAATATATTTTTTTTTAAAAAATATCCATCGGTATTATTTATTTAAATATATTAGATTCATTAAATTCGTATGAAATATATTTGAGTGGAATTCGGTGTCGCCAGCGATCATCGGTGCTGTTATTTTATTTCTTCCTTTTTTCAGTTATTATTTTAATTTTTGTTTCTAACAGCATATGAACATATGATATCCAAGCAGCCGTCACAGCACATGCTGCTGCTGCTGCCGCCGTTGCGCTCCTCACGACCTCTTGCCTCATGGGCCACGCCCCCCGGCCCACCACCTCCCTGCGCGGACCTCAAACACGAGACACCACAGCATCAAACACGACGACGCCAAGTAAGCGATTCGCTCTCCACTGGAGAAGAAGAGCCGCTGTTGGGTGTCCGGCCCCTGACACCAGAACAGGACGATTGCCAATTCGGACGCCCTTTCCTTCCATGGACGTCTCGAGCAAAACAGATTAAAAGAATGCACAAAAGTTGAGAGTTGCCACTCATGAGACAACCAATTACCTCTCTCTCTCTCTCTCTCTCTCTCTCTCTCTCTCTCACCCTTCCTTTCTCTCTCCCCATCTCTTTTTGTTCTCTCTCTCTCTCTCTTTGCGGAAAAGTTAACAGGATAATATGGCGGCAGAGGAGGAGGAGGGAGCCCTGTGTGGGTCGTCTTTAGCCAATGCTGCTGAGACAACCACAGATAACAAGCTGCAGGATCCAATGGAGCTTTTGGAAGAGTGCTGGTTCTACCGCAACTTGCTGCTGTGCTCAAGGACCAGGACGATGAGGCGGAGATCCGAGGAACCGCCGCCGGGGACACTGACGCCTCCGGTGGCTTCGAGCGTGGACGACTGCAGTTTGGACTCCGTTTGGAGCTCTGTCCAGAAGCAGCAGCAGCGGCGAGGAGAGGTAGAGCGCTCCACGCCGCGGACGCTGCCAAGAGCTGCCGACCGGGTCGCCTCCGGGGCGTTGCTCAAGGCGCCGTCCATGCCCTCGCCGCAGATTCGAAGAGACGAAACGGGCGATCAACGGATCGACGCCTGCTCGGCCTCGGACATCGAAGAAGACGACATAGTCTCGATGGTGAAGCGGTCGTTGATGGAAGATCACAGGGTGCGATCGGCGGCGCCGACGGGGAGGAGAACGTTGCTGCTGAGGGCGCCGTCGATGCCCGTCCCTCGACCGTCTCCGGCGACGGTTTTGCTCGACGAAGCGGACGCTCCAAGTAAGCAAAGCATCTCCAGGTTGCGGCATTCCTGCAGCGCTTTGGAGAGTCACATCCTCCATCACCGTTCTCCCACGGTGAGTGCATAAAAAAGCAAACTTTATTCCTGTAAACCGCTCGCTTTCCCTGCACAGTTCATAAAACCAGATGCCGATGCTACGCGTCATGCATTCACTTCCTTTACGATAACTTCCTTTACGATTCGAAAAAAGGAACGAATCAATTGATCGCATATGTCTAACAGAGTGCGACGCGCGGCACGGCGAGGCCCCGGCCGCCACGATACCAACCAAAGCTCGACGACGCCGGCGGCGCGATCGGATGCACGGTCAACGAGGAGGCGAGCTCCAGGAGGGCGTTCCTGCAGGCGAAGAAGTGGAACAGCTTCGCCGACCTCGAGTCCGCCGAGGTGCAAGGGCTCAAGGACCTCGGCTTCGTGTTCGGCCAGGAAGAGCTAAACTCGCGGCTGCTAAAGGTCAGCCCCTCCTCGCCGGGCGCCACGAGCAGACCGCACCTGTCGGAGGCGTGGTTCGTGCAGAGATCGGCGCCGCCGGTGGTTCTGAAGCGGGCGAGCAGGAGCTCGGCGATGGACATGAAGGAACAGCTGAGGTTTTGGGCCAGGGCGGTGGCCTGCAACGTCCGCCATGAATGCTAATTAAGCAGCTGCAAGGGGGTGACCAAAGATGCACGAGTATATGATATATATCATCTCAACTACACATCATTAATCCTAATGGTGGGGGGTCATGCACAGTACAATGCTGTGGATGCTGCCACTGTTACTTTCCTGGAACTCCAATGGAACAGTTTGGTCCTGAATCCACTGAGCTCAATTTGCCTCCATTCAAGGTACAGAGTTGCAGAAGTTGGAATCATATCAGGCGTTACAGAAGTGATGTAATTGTACTGTTTTAATTTGCTTGTTGGGGGACAATTTTTTGTGTGCATGTAGCAGGTCAAGCATGCTGCATGTGAACGGTGAAAGGAACTATTTGTAAAGAGTAATAATAAGGATGCACTCAACAGCTGCATATAGACCTGAATAAGATTATATTATTATTATTATTATTATTATTATTATTATTATTATTATTATTATTATTAATGAAAATTTTCATTATAAAAAAGATGATTTGAGTCACACTCATAATGATAAATTTTACAGGAGGATATGATGCTACTGTTGAAAGGAATTAATTGATTATTAAGAAACATGGTTGGTGGTTTGTGGAAAAGGTCATGCTCAAATAATTAACTACGTTTGGCCTTTGTGACATTTCTTTACACCATGTAAATTTTTACAATAAAAACATGATAAATAACAGCAAGAGTTAGCATTTCTCAATATTTTTTATAAAATATTAAATTAGTTAGATACTAATAATTGGATCTAAATTAAAAAAATAATATATTTTCATCAAAAAAATTAATTTTCAAATGTGAAGCAATTTTGGCACTGTGATAATTCTTTTCAATAATATCATTGTCATTTTTCTCATCGTAGGAGTTAATAATAATATCTAAAAAAATAGTGAGTTCTAAGTACTTCAACCATAGTTGGCACCTTTAGGAATTTTTTTTGATTGGAGAATCAATGTAAAAAAAAACGTATTAGATAGAATTGATCATTTTATGGGAACATGAGGTTCATTGTAGAATTATTCCAAACTTAATTTTACTGCTCTTTTGTGCTTTTATTCTAGAATTGTTCTAAATTTATTCTAAACTTTGTTTGGAAGAATAAAAAGAATATGATCTTATTGTACCTCTTATATATTCTTCAAGTAAACGGTATCTAGAGTTGGATCAACCAAAGTTATTCCTTTCTTATGCAAATTCAAGTTGCCAATTACTTTGAGTTGGAAATTTAAAAACATCATTGAGGAACAATTAATTTTTAATATTTTATGCTCTTTGTCGGATTAATTATACTTGTAAATCTTGAAACCTATCAGACAAAAAAAAGCTACTTGCATCGATGATTTGTATGTGTATTAACTAAAAACTGAACCGGTTGGGTTGATACCTTTTTTCATTATTTGCAGGAATAAATGCTGACTAAGGGTGTTAATTAAAAAGTATAAAGTACATATTAACTATCTTTAATTATTTAGATGGAAACTTTAATTGGTATTGCACCGTCTTTGGCGGTCGACTCGATCATGGTGCACGGCAGGGGGATCCAATGCCATATTGTATAGATTCTTTCCTCTTACACCTATGATCTCTTTTTCATATTTAATTCTAAACTATAAATATAAGAAAATTGATCTCCAAACTTATTCTGATTTGTCATTCAAGTCAATTCATCAAATTCCATAAAATATTATGTTAACTTATCTTGTAATAATTATAAAAATATTATTTTTACCCTTACTTCTTTAATACAATATCATATAAACAACAACTAATTTAAGGTAAAAAATGTACTAAGTATAAAATGTTGTGTTCATTTCGTTATTTTTTGGTTTACATAATTTTCTTATATTATAGAAGTATAAAAATAATGTATTATGCTCATTAGAAAAAAAAATTATTAAAATTTTAGATAGATTTGATGGAAGAACTTGACATATCAGGATAAGTTTAATAACTAAATATAACTTAAATAAGAAAAACTATAAATTAAAAAAGTGCTAAAGAAATAATCTTATAATTTAATTAAATTGCATTCGATAAATCATGATAAGTAATAAAAATTTTGTGATGAATTTATGACGAATGTTAGTTGTAAGAGTTGCTATAAATTTGTTGAGCAAATTGGTGTCGTATAGTGCAGCTAGATTTGCCACAAATTTAGCCATCTGCACACATTAAGCAAGATATGATACTTTACCATAAGTCTGAGCCCTTGGTTGTAAGTTACATGTGATAGTTATTTGAAATAAGTATTCATTGTATCAACAAAAGTCAGGGTGGAGTGGCAAACAAAAGAGGTCTCGAGTTCGAGTCCCTCTGCTTGCAAAAAATTTTCACCGAGAACATCACCCAACACATCCAAATGTGTGACTTGAGGCGAACATTAGATTAGTCGGGTTCGATGGTGAGCAAAGATTCTAACTCGAGGCCAATACATGTCATGAGGCCTTTGTATGAGCACGATCACATACAACGTCTAGGTGAATAGAGCACATTGAAATACTTTTTCAAGGATCATTTCTGTTGGAGGCAAAATAGCAAGTTCCCCTTCATGTTCAAATTATTAGGGAAGAAGTGAATGTTGAGCGAGTTGAACAACTCACAAAATTCTTCACCACATCTCAATGGGTGCCATATCACCGAGATTGACATCCTCATAGATGTAGCGACACCGCAAGCTCACCGCATTTTGTAAGAAAAAGAAGGCATTCAACATCATTCAAAAAGAAATAATTCAAAATCATTCTTTCTTCCGATGTAATGCATTTTCTTTGAGTACCATCAGACATTCCAAAGAAAGTCTTTAATATCCTTGGTCGACCTTTCACCTTTGTAAAGTTGTATCCTTGAGACGTTAATGGGTCTTCACTCATGGGATGTACTGGCTCCATGCCCATGATTGATTATTTGTGGCATTCGAGCAACTCCGGCTTGTTGCCGAACTCATCTCGAAGTGCAGCTCGTATGGCGACCAACTTGTCATCCATTGATTGCTTCAAGTTCATGATCGTGGCCCCATAGTTTTCGCTCAGGCATAGAATGACGTATAACTTCATTTTGCACCTCCTTAATCTAATCGAGGCTTGTGAGTTAAGTACTCTCGGATCACATCCATCTTCTTTGCTAATTGGGCGAGTCAGTTCTCTAGCACGGACGCAGTGTCCTTCGATCTCACGTGGCCATGCTCTTGGGTGGACGGCGCACGAGCTTTATCTTGCTTCTCGAGATCATTCACCACCTTTCGAATAGAACACATTGGAGCAACTAAGAGCAATCATAGCAATGTTTCTCTAATACCACTTGTCATAAGGCCTTTGTATGTGCATAACCACATGCAATGTCTATACGGATGGGGCACCTAGACAAACTATTTTAGTGTTTTTAGGCACTGGGAGTCTTGGCATGATTGGTCGTGAAACGATGTGGGACGTCTTGTGTGGGCACTTGGGTGGGCGCTAAGACAGACGGTTCTTCTCGGAAAGGTGTAAACCTAGGATTTCAATAACATAGAAAATAATATGTTATTGGTTGGACTTCCTATAAATAGACTACTATGATGAAACGAAAACCATTTTGGCTATTTCTCTCCCAAACCCTAGTCGTCAGGAATTTTCCTTTCCTTTTCTCCTTCTCTTCTTTTCTTCATCAGTGCAAAAGTAAGGATCTAAACGTTTTTCTCTCCATGGTTTCTCCTCTAAATTTGTATCAAAACCCTAGGAGGCTGTAAAGGAGGCCGCATGAAGATCAAGGGATTAGAAGAACGTGAAGAATAAATAAGGAGAAAACCCTATGAATTAGTTATGTTCATAAGGTGAATCTCTTTAGATCGGACTATTCTTGATAGATGATTGCATGCTATGTTTTATTGATGTTATGAATGAAATTAACATGAAGATTGTATGCCTAGAACCTTTGTTTTAACTTATTATATATGATGATGTTTATACTTTAATATTTTAATTAGTCCCTGTATGATTAGATTTAATTAGGGAAGATTGATGATGAGAGTGTAGGATTCAGATGATGATGTTCTCTTTAGGATGACTCGTAGGAAATATGGTTGTTTGATTCACCATGATATTGTTGAATCTAGGATCTCAAGATTATTTTGAATGATCATAAATTTGTAAGTGAACTCAGTCTGTACTCATGAACTTGGTTGAGCTGAATTCTGTAACAGGACATAGACAAGTTCAGTACAACGGTCGACCTGAGCTAAAGGAATGGACGACCACTGCACACGTGATCATGAAGAATCATATGTGTGCAGCGGGCGTCCTAAGGATATAAACGGTCGACCAATTGAAGGAGGATGGAGGTCATATAAACAACAATGTATATGGAGGAGGAGGCAT
>LTAE01009798.1:5566-17912 GCA_001647135.1 Pontederia paniculata
TCTGTCACGGCCCGTGACAGGTGTGTCACGGCCCGTGACGGGGAATTCCTGGCGAAATTCGCCTGCGCCGCCACGCCGTCTACTTCGTCACGGCCCGTGATACGTCCGTCACGGCCGTGACGGAAATTTTCTGGCGAACGCCGCCCCGTTTCTTCTCTGAATCGAGCCGTGATTCTTCCTTGTAACTATATTAATATATGAGAATCTTTAACACTACTATTTCCTACCGTTTTTTGTCTTAAAATCTACATTATAACCACATTATAATTATGAACAAATCTCTCTAATCCATCTATCATGTGGAGGAACTTTTCTAGGGCAGAACATTATAGATTCGTCATGAGAGTTAAAACCAGAATCATAGCACGAGATAATCATACAAAATCCGTCAATAAAGTGAATATAAGGCCTAGCATACATCGATCTATCATGAAGATCTATTCTAAGGGAAGGGAATCCGTCATTTACATACATTTATCTTCTATAGGTACCACGCCTTGGGTTGTCTCTCTCCTTCCGCGCGTTGTCTTCTGTGTCACCTTGTCCTTACACCAATTCCACGGCTGAAACTTCAGATAGAGAAGAAAGAAGAGAGGAGGAGAGGAGAGAAAGAGAGGAGAGGGGAGAGGGCTCACCTGACGGCTAGGATTTCTTTTTGAGAGCGAGATTTTCTTTCTACCTATTTATTTATAGAATTTCTCCAGGGTTTTATAACAGTTTTAAATAACTAGAACTCTATTATTAAATATGAAAAATCTAAATTCAATTAATTGAGATGATGATTTTTAATTAATTAAAAATTTCGGTTGTTACAATTATTGCATTAGTATTATTAGTCAACCTATCCATGAGCCACCTTTAAGTTAAAAAAAAATTATAAAAAATTTAAAGAATTTTTAAATAAATAAATATTATTCGAATAATTTGATATTGTTAGCCTTATAAACATGATAACCTTAAAATTGTATTGGGCGATCAATGTCCATTTGATAAACAAAAGAGCCAATCAAACCATCTCTTATCCGATCGAAATCCATTTGACCGCGTCCTTAAGAGCTTATATAACATGTTAATTACAAACATACCTCACTTTTTATATTAGCGTAATCATTTTCTCATTTATGTTAAAATGTATTTGAAGCATACCAATAAGTAAGGATTAAATGAAGGTACAATACCTTTATGCCATTATACTATCAAACCATTAAATATAGATCTCTCATCTAATTGTAAATGACCGATCACCTTACTTCAATTTCAATCATATGTAATAAGGTGAAAGGCATTTGACTTAAAGGTGTTGCACCCTATTAAACCAAATAACTAAGTCTTGAGATGTATACTAGATTTTTTTATATTATAGCATTTATAGTTATTTTGAGTATAGTATTTGAATACATATAAGATAAAAGTTAAAATGGCTATTTATTTGAGTTTTGGTTCTTCTTGCCAATGTATGAATTCTGATATGTAGTTGAATCATTGTTAACTCAATGTGTACTAGAATTCTTTAGAGCAAAGAAGGATCGAGGAAAATAATTGATGTCGATAAAAGAAGTCAGAAAAAAGAAAAAAAGAACATGCAAATAAAAAATATTTTCATTCACCTCCACAAACTTCAACTATTTTTTAATTTTAACCCTACACTTTTATTTCAAAGTTTTAAACCCAAACTTTGAAAACTTATCCCTTACCACCAAATTTTTACAAGAATCACATTGCCATTTTTTTTGTTAACTTTGTACCATTTAGGTATGTAGTTATTAAATTATATTCTTTACCCATTGTACTATTACTAAAATAAAAATAATAAAAAAATATATGAAAAGGACTTTCCTCTTGAGAGAAGGGTGGGGCTCATTGAAAATTTACAACATCAAAATTTAACAAGGGTAAAATAGTAGCTAAAAAAATACAGGAAGGCAACTAATCAATAAGTTTTCAAACTCATGATTAAATGCATCAATTTATTGTGTCATGACTTTATTCCAACAAAAAATTAATGATCAATCTAAAGCCATCGCCATTTTATTGCATTAAAAATCATGGTACGCATAAAACATGATTTCCAATTTTCGTGGAGTGTATGTCACACTATTGGAATATAATTGAATTCATGTGTAGCTTGTGAACTAATATGCTGATCTTAATTTGATACTTAATTCATTAAATGTTTCAATTTAGTTTTGTTGGTTATATATAGAATAATAAAGCAAAACTGAGAATAATTAATATGGATATTTGTAACATTAATTTTTTTAATGGCATAAAAAACACCCATGGAAAAAAGGAAGTATATGTCTAAATCAAATCTTCGTATATAAAAAAATCATGAAAAATAATGACAATTAAATTCAGGAAATGAGTCAATCGACAACCTAACGATCCAAATTCTTCACTATAATAATATATTTTATTTTATTTTTAATATACAATATACAATTAAATTCAAAGCATCTTAACAAGTTTTAAATTAACTTACAATTTAACTTGAACGATATCTTGCCACGTTAAATTAAAAGTGCTTTGTATTTATTTTCATTTTCTTATCTTTTTTCATTGTTGTAGGTGGTAGTTGCTTCATGATTTTTTGGACTGATAGGTACTATGTGGATGAGATGAATGTAGAGATAAATAATCCAACTTTACCACCAATGGACTTAAACCTTTATGACATAAGTGCATGGTCATGTCCAACCATCAATAAAGATGGATTTACAATAAAAAGTTCTAAATCCTTCTAAAATATTCTCTTAAAATTTTTTCTAATACTTACATAAATGAAAAATTCTATTAAAATTTAATAAAATTATTATGTGTTAGAATAATATTTAGGAGGATAGAAGAAGTCTTACAATATTGCTTTGCAAGATTGCTAAGAGCATATTTTCACATTAAAAATGATATTTTTTTTATATTACCATTAATATTACATACATTGTGTTTTCCATATTCACAAGTAATGTGTGTACAAATTTCATAATAGTTAATTAAATAAATACAAAATGATAAGTAATATATTTCTTTTAAGAAATGCTGAAATTTACCAATCACATGAAAATTAAAATAAATAAAAAAAATATTTATACTGATAAATGATTTATACATTATTATTTGTTTATAAAAATAAATAAAAAATTAACTTCATTTTTTTTCTCGAAAGTAGTTCATTACTAGTTAAATAATTTATAAATTTATAAAAATAATCTCTATTTTATATTATTTGTTGAATAGCTAAGTATTATTGTATTAACATGATTAAAATTATTATTGATTCATAATTCTTTTTTTCTGTTCCTTTGATGTTTTAAATATAAATAATATTATATACATAATATTCACCTATCCAATAAAGTTATTATATCCCACTTAATAATTTTCTTAAAAAAAATATTATGACGTCTAAGTAAAACATCTAACTTCATTAATTATATCCATACCCTGTGTAACTATATCTCAAATAGGATTAAAATAAATTATTAGCACCGACAAAGACATGAGTTAACATTTATGAGAAGAAGATTAAAAAAAATAGGAAAAAAAATTACGGAACACAAAAAGAGGACCAGAGATTTCGTCCTTCCGCCCACCCTCAAACTTGTCCCATCCGCACATCCACGCCACGTAGTCGGGACCCACAACTGTCGTCCTTTCACCGCCTGCCACGTGATCCCCGGGTCAGCTTCACCGGTCCCTGTCCCCTGTGCTTAATCCACCACCCAATCCTTAATCGACAGCGGTTTAATACTTAATCCCACGCTTAATCTCCTCTTTGTCGTACTAATTACCAACAAATTTTTTATTAATTATTATTAAAAATAATAAAGCTCACATCTCAGCTTACCACACGACTCCTCCTCCTCCGCCGTCTTCCTCTCTCTCATGGCCTCGGAGGCGGTCGCCGGAGAGATCTGGAGGAGAGGCGCCGGTGAGATTTCATGCGGCGGGGAACGGAATGGGGTTGACAGAAGAGAGTGAGCACACGGCGGGTGGAAAATGGTATGATGTGATGCTGTTTCCGTCGCGTGCTCACTTCTCTTTCTGTCAAGCCTTCCCTTTCTTGAGCTCGCGCTTCCGATCGAACAGCATGGCGATGGTGGAGGCCACGCGTGCTCCCGGCGCTGTGCGGCGACCTTATCTCTTCTTTCTCTCTCTCTCTCCTGCATCGCCTTTGTTTGAATCTTGGTCCTCAGTCCTGCCGCTGGCTTCGTGTCGTTTCGCCAAAAAAGGAGGCTCCTTTACGATTAGCTTTGCCTTTTGCTCAGTCTTATCTTTCTCCAATCTGTGTCTGTATGTGTCAGTTTATCTCGACTGCAGAAGAGAGAGAGAGAGATTTGTGATGATTTCCGAGAAAGAGTGGAGATGATGGAAGAGGCCGTAGGAAATTTGGTCTGTACAAACACCGGATCAACCTTTTTTAGAGCTTGTTTCTATGATTTTATATGGTATTTGAGCATGGTAAAAATTGCTGAGAAAAGATTAAAGAATTAAGAACCCTCAAGGACAGTAAGGAAGCGTGACTTTTGAGAAGGTGGAGAGAGGACGGACGGCTAATTCCATGTATCCTCTCTCTCTCTCTCTCTCTCTCTATCTCTATTTCTCTCTCCTTCCCTCTCTCTCTCTCCCTCTTCGTTGGAGACTGGATCGGATTGGATGGAGCTTGGAGACCATGGTACACCAGCAAACTGTGCGGACTTAACGGAAACTACTGTTTGCCTCATCCTCTCTCCCTTCTGATCTCTCTCTCTCTCTCTCCGTTCTTCTACTTATTACTTGTTCTTTGCCTCTTTTTTGTTCTCTCTTTCTTTTTTACCTTTCGCAGGAAGTGCTGCTTCTCTCCACATCATCTTGTGCAGACATGAGGAAGGGTTGCTATTCTACGTCCTATCTGCAGCCGGCGCTGCAAGATTTTATCTTGACGACATATCTTCGATCAATATTAGATTTTGACAAGGGTCTGTTACGCAAGATCAGATTTTGACGAGGGTTTCTGAAGAAAGATTGGGTTTTGACGACCAAGTTGCTTGAACGGTAAGAGCAGTCTCCTTCCAGTTCTAGATTTCTGCCTGTTTCCTTATCACAAGCTTACATGTTGTTTTGTTATCGAAAAGGCCCAAGGCTTCAAGAAGGTTCCGCTTGGACGGAATGGGGGCTGTTTATGATCACAACCTTTTGGGTCTGTAGCAAAGTTCATCACTCCACTTATAAAGTTTGGAGTTCCACTAGAAGACATGTTTCTTTTCAGCAGTCAAAAGGATTCAAGAGGGGGTGGGGGAATGGATGAACCAATGGAGTGGAAGGAAGGACCGGTCTTCCATGTCTTGGCGTTCCTGGACCTGGTATCACTCTCATTTTTATCTGAAACCTGTGTTCTTTCCATTTCTGTCTTGCTGTTATTGCTATAGTACCTTATTCCATGGGACTGCTTCCCATCTTTATCTCCTTTGGTAAACAGGTTTGGTTACCTTTTGACCTTGGGGTGATGAGGTTATACATGAACTGTGACTGCTCTTTAAGCTGCACTTACTTCGCCCTTTGCCCTCCTGCATTGTGTGTCTTCTCTCTGACTTCTCATGTTGTTTCCTGACCCACAAGGGTTTGCAAGATGAGTCCTTTTTAGTTAATGGTCCACTTGGTTGTGGCCCATCCTGATTGTCTTTTCCTTTGTTTTTAGTTGGATGAATGATCTCATTGGAAGACTAGGAGCACTGCACCTTGTTGAGGTTCAGTCTGCAAGTTGGTAGCTTTGGTTTCCTGCATTCAGCTTTTTTCTTTTATTTCTTTTCTAACTGAGCAGTAACGAATCACAATATGGTGATCAATCTTCTGCTTTAGAAAGGGGGACTATGATTGCATGAGGATCTTAACTATCTCCTTGGATAGCTGTTGCATTTACAAAATTATTTTCTGCAGTTAGAATTGAGTTCAATGTTATGGGGAACATGAACTTGTATAGGTTTGTTTTATGTTTCTGGGCTTAACCCAAGCCTACTGTTCCTTGGCTAATCTATTAAGGGTAAGAACCAATGGTGATGATTCTGAGATTTGATGTGGGAGTTCATGTGGCTGCCACCTGAACCAACAAGCCTTTAAGTAAGTGTTAGACTGCATCTGTACAGTCAAAATTTTGTGTATGTATAATAGGTGTTTTTTAATTAAAACATATATAATGACAAATTTAGTAGCCCAAAGCTAAAAGAAGGAACGAGGGATGTTGGATCTTCCTTCTGAGCTGTTGTGATATTTGGGAACTCGTTGCCTTAGTATGAATTTAGATAAGCAAAAACTATACAATACAAAAATGATTATCATTAGAAAAAATAGTAGATAGATTTATCGTGATAATATCTTGAAAGCAAGTTCCCTGATTACTCCATCTTATGTTATTAGCCGAGATGGTTGAGGTAGTATTAAGAAATAGTGGTCGTGATTTTTCTATTTTACATTTTCTGCATCCGATTGATCAGTGTAAGTGATCATCTTGTAACATTTTGGTCTCTCTCATCCGTTTTTTCCCATTAGCTGTTCTTTTATTTGCCTCTTGAACATTAACACATATATAATCTACTATCTAAAACTGACAACAATATGTGATTTAGAATCAGCTACAATATTTTCATAGGCTTACTGTTGGATTGGATGACGCTTATCTAATTGATTTGTCCAAACAAAGTGAGACATGATAACACATTAAGTTCTAATTATATAAGACACAGTACTTGAATGTTCATTTTATGACCTTGAGAGCAATAGATAACAGCTTGTAGTTGCAGTTACCAATGCGGCAATGGGATTTCTTTTTCACATATTGTTTGCTTTCCATTTGATGAATTTTCTTATCAGCTTTGTATTCACGTTGTCATGTTATTGTCATAGTCACCAAAGCAACAGATGGGTAGATGAGTTTTGATTTTGCATTTTCTGCTTTCGGTTGATCAGTGCATGTTATCATCTTCGAACCTTTTGGCTCTTCTCTATCTTATTTTTCCTAGTAACTGTTTTGTTTGATGTCCCTATCATAACATTAATATATCCATTATATTCTACAGCTTAAAGTTGGCAACAAAATAAAATTTAGATTTTGTCCAATCAAAGTAAGACATCATAACATTGTAGAATTTATACATATTCTGATGATGCAGCACTTAGTTAATTTTTATGACCTTGAGGGCATTAGGTAACAACTCGTAAGGCAATGAGTTTTTCACGTATTGTTTACTTTTCATTTGATGATTCTTTCTCTCCCCCTGATTGACAATCTATCTATGCGAAAAAAGAATGTGTAGCACACTTTAGTGTAGTGCTTGTAGCGCACTGTAAGGGCATGTGTGTGTGTAGTGAGCCATGATTGAAACACTATGCAAGACATAAGCACTTGCCTTCTGCTTAAACTGTTTTTCTTTGATGCACATTCTTAGGCAGGGAATGAGGTGAGTGATAAAATCAAAAGATTTCGTCTTGGTATTGCGAATAATCGATGGATGCTAGGTTTATTGAGTGCTTGCTCCAATTTCCTTGAACATCCCATTGTGCAGTTTAATATCAAAATTATATCATTCCACTGTTTCAAAAATAAACCCGTGTGTTATTGCCTATATAACCGATTATTTGAACATTGTTCCAAATGAAAATTCCAATTGTTCACCGTCTAAAAAAAATTTCCAATTATTCAAGGGTGTGACCACCGACCTTTACAATTGTTTGTAGCTCTTTCATTTGGTATCTCAGTCCTTCATGTAGTGAATCTCAAATTCTTTTGGAAAAGATTATGTTGAATCTCAAATGTGTATTCTCTCAAAAGTTTAGATTTGATGGCCAAGTAAAATTTAATGGATGAGATTCTTGTCCTGTTGGATTGATTTGGAATTAATAGCACAATCAATCTCACGTATTATATAAATAAAGGAAGAAAAAACTTGACACAATATGAAGGAAATTAATTTCATTTAGTTCCATTGCAGTCTTGGATTATGAATTGGATGGTATAGTATACACTAAGGGTTCAATGAAAGTGCTCCCTAGTTAAGTAGGGAGCACCATGTTAACTACCTCCTCAACCGTAGGATGCTAAATCTACGGTGGATAGATTTAGGAGAGAGGAAATTTAACATCCACCGTAGATTTAATATCCTATGATTGAGGAGGTAGGTAACATGATGCTTCATTTTTTCCATACACTGAACATATACATACTTTTAAAATAAAATGAAAATGAAACAAACCTGTTTACTTGACTCTACCATATTAATCTTTCTTCTCAAACTTGAGCTCGTAGATATAAACCTTATGAACTAATTATCATATTTGGTATAAACCTAAAACTAAGGCAATACTTTCATCTTGATGCACCGATGACCAAAGTTTTCCCCGATGACACTGGAGGTGAGAAAAAAGTTCTTTAGTATGTACCACTTTATTAGGTGTTCGAAGATTGATGGATTGTCCTAATTTGGTGGAAAGATTTCAAGTGCGGAGTTCAAAGTTAAAAAATGTGCAAAGACTAATGTTTATTCTTTGTGCTCCAAGGGACATATAGGCAAGTCTATTCATAAGCCCTCACTGAGAATTTTTTATATATATTTTAGATTCAAATAATTTTTTTTGACAAGTACGTATTATATGATCTGCTAATATGTTGACCTTCTTTAATTTAAAAAATATATCCTAGTTGGTCTCCAGACACATGTAACTTTATTTCCAATATCCCCTTTTTAGTTTTATTTGATCATTATAGGTTTGACTTGTAATTTCGTAGTCAAAAAGTTTGGTGATTACCTTTTCACCTTGTGACCTTTTAGAAAAATGCTACCTACATTCTCTCTTATGAAATTTACCTAATTTTATGCAAGAAAAAAAAAACCTTATTTCAGTATATGTTGCATTTACATATGCTTTGGACTATTGGCTAATGCAGTAACAGACTTGTTTGCCAATGTATATTTTTCTATGCTCTTCTTGTGAAACATTGATAGTCTTCATTATGTTTTTCAATCAGCTAGTTAGCCATGCCCTTTCTGGAATTCAACTATGATGAATTGTTTACTTTAATGTATCTTCACTATCATTTGCTGTTCATTTATATAACTCAAAAGATTTTTAATGGACTCATACTGACTTGTGTATTGCTTGTTAGGAATGACACGTTGTTAAGAATGCCTTCAATTAATAAAGTCTGGCCACTTGTATCATGGCTAAAGACTACCATAATAGCTTAGCATTGTGCTTCACATTGTATTTCTGATACTCACGGGATCATGGTGGATAGTGATAGCTGATTTGGTGCTTGTTCTAACATATCTTGCACCTTATAACTCAAGCATTACAGAAGTTCAACATTGCACATCATCTGTACATAGTTCATGTTGCATAACTTTGTTACGTATGTGAATCTACTAAGTTCCGATTCCTTATTGATGCAGCAGTCATTTTAATTCTATGGATCATTGAGCTTGACATATATTCTTACAAGAATGATGGATCTGCTTCTGATGTTTCATTTTTTATTAATGTTTGTCAAGTTTAAGTGCCACATATTCTCTCTTGCCGTTAACTAGTATTATGTGAAATAGGACCTTTCATAGCTTCTATCTGTATCAACAAGAATTTATGTGATGCTATAGATTGTTTATAATAATAAACAATTTTTTTTGTGCTGATTTGCAAATTTTTTAAAGTAACATCGCACATCGCATTCATAGTCTTTTCCCTAAACAACCAACTTCAAAAGCTTGCTTGATGCGGAGTACTTCAAGTTTGCTATCTCACTTGATATTTCAAACTTTGCTGGCTACCTATATTGAACCTTCATGTATTCTTTTTTTCCCCAAGTAGTTAGCATTTGAAGAACTGCATGATGCACTTCAAGTTTGCTTTCTCACTTAATACTTCTATTTTTTTTTGACGGTGTACTTCATGATTGTGTAGCCGGCCCCACCTAATGGGATAAGGCTTTGTTGTTGTTGTTGTTGTACTTTATGACCGTGTAGTCTTTTCTCGCAATATGTGGAGTAGTTTTTTGCTCCATGCATGTGGAGCACATTTGGTTTCAGTATAAATGATAAATGGTAGAGATATAACAGAAAAAATCAAATCATATCTTAACTAAAAGATTTGATTGTATCTCAACAATTAATAGTAAATTTTTTTATGCTTCATATGTGAAGCAACAACAATCCTAATGCCAAAAGTTTTTTGATGCAAGTGTGCTACAAGTTCGCCTCCTTGGTGTTTCAAACTGGTGTGATGACCTCTAGAACAATGGGCATGTTTCATTCACATCTTATCCAACTGCGAACTTCACCTAATGCCAGGATGTATGTACTTGTATCCAGTTAACCTGGCTTGCTTTTCCACTTTGACTTTTCGAACTATTCTGACTGCCAGTAGAGCAATGACATGTTTCATTCAGATATTAATCTGCGAATCTCTTAATGGCAGGATGGATGAATCTGTATCTGGTTAACCTTGTTTGCTTCGTCATTTGATATTTCAAACTATTCTGACTACCTCTAGAGCAATGGACAGGTTTCGTTCACATCTTATCAAACTGGATCTCTTTATTGAAAAAACCTCTTCAAAGCGAAAGAATCCATCCTCACTTGCGAGAGCTGTCAAAAAACGCCAAGTCTCTCTTATGGTGTGATGTATGTATCTGTATCTTGATTGTTTCCTTCCTCACTTGATATTTCAAACTATACTGACTATCTCATCAATCTGGGAATTTCTCTTAATGGCAGGGATGAATGCATCTCTATCGAACCTTTGTTTCTGGAGCTCTTTAATTCGAATATTATGTAAGTTGCTGATGGAAGGGGCCTTTATCTCCTAGCTTACTACTTTGTTTGGACTTTTCATACAGGAATGAATTGGCAGCATTTAGGAGTTCCCTTCACTATTAATGACTGATAATTGTACACTGTATACATAGAACTTTTGCATTGGATACTTTCGTTTGTCATTTCTTTGTTGCTTCAGGGATGTTTTCATTCTAATATTTTTTTATCTAATGATGATAGAAATACAGGAAGATGTAATGCACCTGGGAAGCCTGATTGATTCTTTAATATGTATTTTCTTTCGAGAGCACTGAACCAACATGATGTAGAACAATTAGAGTTCGAGTCTTTTGACCATGGTCATTAGTATTCAATTATGAACATTTCACATAGCCCACTACTTTATTTCCTTTTATTAGTTTGAATCTTTTGCCCATGGTCATTAGTCTTTAATTATGGGTCTTTCACATAGCCCACTACTTTATTTCCTTTTAATTAGTTTTCTTTTTATTAGGTATATGATAATCAATTATGAACATTTGCCTTTATTTCTTAGGTGGATAACTTAAATTAAGTTTGAGTGGATAATTTAGTTAGGGTTTAGGAGTAGGTTAATTTAGTATATTTAAGTCGTTTGATTCTTCTATCTTGTCCTCTCTCCAAACCCTAATTTCGTCATCGATCATCATTTTTGCTGCTGCCTTGCACTGCTTTGAAGATAATTGCATGTGCTGCTAAAATAATTTTAGCTGTCCGTTTAACCTTCTTTTGCTGCTGATTGCTAGTGTTACCAATCGCTATTGCTGTATGCTGTCTCTACCACCTGCTGCTCGACGCTCGACCCTATGTCATTCCCTATGGGTCTCCCTGCTTGCGATGTTCTCATCGCGCTGCCTCGCCCCACTGCAAACCGCCAACAATCCTATACAAGTCGTTGCTGCCCTCTTGTTGATCCATCCACCATCATCGTCGTCATGAAACCAGCAACCACTTATTCCACACCACTATTCTGTTTACAAAGTGTCATCGCCACATCCCACCACTGCCATGACCATTCTTCAATTGTTTTTTCTTGACAAATCAGTGTTGTCGCGCCACAAGCAGCCCCACCACATATTCATTGTGTCTTGAGTAGCCCTGCTGCACATTCATTATGTTTAGGTTTGAGAAAGAAGAGTAAAGCAGAAAAAAAATAGTTTTAAAGGGAAAAAAATAGAAAGCTTTCTCGTTCAAAGAGAGTGTGTAATACCTCAGATTTATAAAATAAATAAAAAAAAATAAAATAAAGGGGAGATATGATAAGATAAGGAAAGGTATAGTTTGTTAAGATTAGAAAAGTAGTTTGAATTGAAGTCAAATTGTTATATTTCTTATCAATTAATATTCCTAATCTTACACAGATAAATATTTAGAGGAATCCTAATCATTTTGAAATATTATCTTATAGAATTTTAATCAGACTCAAACTCCATCTAAGGATGAATTCCCTTCCTCATAAATATGACCCAACCCCTCCTCTCATCCCATAATTTCTTCTCTCTCTCAAACCCAAGGCTACAGAAGTTCTCTCT
>LTAE01009799.1:0-13867 GCA_001647135.1 Pontederia paniculata
TCTCGTAGTAGGATGAAGGAAGTATCTCGCCTGCAGGTAATATCTCTTTTATAAACTCAAGCAACATATTAAATGACCTAATGCTCCAATGATTTAAAACCTTCATGTGAAGCAATCGTATCACTGCCGACAACAATGAATGCTTCGTACAACCCGGATAAAGTTCACGTTGAGCATCCTTTAATAGTCCGTCAAATAAGTTCACCTCCTCATTATGTGTCGAAGCGGTATCTTCAAAATTAAAAGGCCCTCCAACGGTTGCATTTACGAAATTTCCCATTTGAACATCTTCTAATATTTGATTCACATCATCAATATTTACTTCAGGTTCATTTTCAGAAGCGATCTCATCTTCAGTGTTGTCATCAACTTCTATCAACCCTTCTCCGTGAAATACCCAACGGGTATAAGTGGTATCTATTCCCTTGATAATTAAATGATTTCTCACAACATTTTTTGGTTGGAAGTACACATTCAAGCAGTATCGGCATGGACAACGAATTTTAGACTCAGTTCTCAAATGAAATTCTACAAATTCCATAAATGAATCAACGCCAAGAAGATATTCCATTGAGAATCTATTATGGGCATTCATCCAACTCTTGTCGAGATTTATAGAATTGTTATCCATTTGAAACCACCTATACAATATTCAAAACCAAGATATTAGACAAACATGCACATCAGTCCTCACAAAAATAAGACAATATGGACTAAAGGCCATAAACAATTAACACACACACATGTGTTAACACACAGTTAACACATGTTAGAGCAATTCCAATCGTAAAGGAAGGTAAATTTCGTAGGGGTGAGACGATGATATCAGCATTCAGAACATATCAGTTTCACATGCATTCTTTAAAAGAAAATAGAGCAAATAAATTCCCTTTACTATCATTGACAAAAATAGGATATATGACTTCTTTTTAGTCATGTCATTTTATTGTATAAATAACTTATGATAAAAAAGGAATCTTCTTGCAAAGATTCACAGCAATTCAAACAACCTTTCAAACACTTCTCACAAGCCATAACATCAGGAATTAAAGTTAGAGGCTTTTGGTTCAGCCCAAGTGTGGGTTTCTCCCATTTTCAGATTTCATAGCAGGAACAAATTCTATTAAGAAGAGTGTGACACGATTTAGAATGCATCAATACCTAAAGCTTCAGCTTGGAGAGGTAAGTTATTCTCATCTTTTTTGCCAAAAATAAGATATGGGTAAAAGGAATGAGATTAGCTGTTTATAATACTTTTTTTTTCTGCTATAACATGTGGGCATCAGGCACAAAAGGCTAATAGCATTCCAAGGAGGCTTACAATTTACACACCTCAAAACAGGTATGTTGAAACAGAAAACCACACAAAAAGACTACTACAGAATAAAAAAGAGATCAAAGATTGGAGTACCTTGCAGGAGAGGGAGCAGAAATGGAAAGGCTCCTGCAGAATCCTGTCACAGGTCAAGCAAATGTTGCCAGAGCCCTTGAAAGGCCTTGACTGGGGCCTTGGCTTCAGAAACACCACCTTTGCACTATTTATGGTATATGGCTGTAAGATAAAGTTCATATAAGAAACCACGTATATATGTATATATATCTGAAACATTGAGAACTCATAGAACAAGAAGGATCTGAAACTGCCATCTTAGTGAACCATTCTGATACATCAAGTGAACTTAAAATATCAAGAAAAAGAAGAAAAAAGAAACTCCTGAATTGCCAACTGGAAGACAATAAATTAGAACACCATTGAAGCTAATTAAAGGAAAAATCGTGGATAACATCATTAATTTCTCAAGCCCATAAGAAACCATACAACTGATGCCAGTGATCATCCAACATCCCTCTATGCCTCCTCAATTCAAACAAAACAAAACAAAAAGGAAGTGATAAAAAAAGAAAAACAAAGTGTACAAATTCAGTGACTCAAACGAATCCAAGTGAACAAACTCCAAGTTCAGAGTTTGCATGATCATATCCAAGCAAAAAAAGAAGATGCAGAACAGATCAGAGATCAGATGTCCTCCCAGGGGACAAGAAACCATATCAAAATTGATTGAAATGCTTAATTTACTCCTTTCCTGTTCATCTCACACCATTAACACCAAAGCAGAGCATTTGAAGTCAAATAAAATGCAGAAGCTGCCTACAATGTCATTATAATTATAGAGAGAAACTGAACAAATTGTAGAAACGATACCAAACCTTGCAGCACCATACAAACATCCAAATGCAAACAAGTCAAGACAAATGTGCTCATTCAAACATGACATCCTCAATATTCATACACAACATGAAAACCAATCATTATGCTAGAAACCCAAGTAACTCAGTTGATTAGATGCTACTCTGTCAAGGGCGGCGGCGACGGCGACGGATCTGCGTAGGGTCTCCGACGGCGGATCTATGTATGGTTGCCGGCGATGGATCTGAGGAGGTCTCCTGCGGTGGATCTGAGGAGGCGTCCGGCGGCGGATCTGAGGAGGCGTCCGGCGGCGGATCTGAAGAGGGTGCAGGGATCGCCGGTGGATTTGAGGAGTTGTCGCGATGGGAAGAAGAGAACGAAGCCTCGAGGGAGAAAAGAGCCGTCGCCAAAAGAGCCCTCCAATGCCAACTAATTAATATATTTTAAATATATTAACAAATGGTGTGAATTTTAGGATACAGGGACCAACTAATTACTATATTTTAAAGACTAAATTCATAAATAGTCTCCAATGCCATAAAATTATTAGGCACCAAAATAATATTAGGTTCTTAATTCATTTCTAATTCAAATTAATTAGTGACCAATGTCAAAATTGGTCTTTAATTAATTCCTTTGTAAACACCAACTAAGCTCTGGTCCCAAAAATATAAAAAAATTAGGACTAATTTTTAATTGGTCCTTAAATATTTTTTTTGGAAACTAAATAAAGATTAGTCTTTAAAATATTGGTCCCTAAATCAACTTTTTGTTGTAGTGGCAACTGCACTAGCCATACTCATATAATCCACTTCTGCAGATGATCTCGATATTGTGTGTTGTCTTTTTTTCATGAGATCAAGCAATCTCCAATCAACACACAATACCCTGTGATAGATCATCTAGTTACTAAACATGATGCCCAATCTAAGTCACAAAATACCTTTAGTTGCAAGTTTGTTTTGACTGATATAAAAGTTCCTAAACCAGACTAATCTTTTATATATCTCACAATTCTTAATGTTGCATTAATATGTGACTCCTTAGATTCATACATAAACTGGCTTAATGTTTGTACCACGAAGGAAATATCAGGCCTAGTAACATTAAGAAACAATAGTTTTCCTATTGACCTTTTAAAGTTTTTTGGATCAGCTAGCAACTTGTCATTAGAGTTCAAGTGAAACAAATAATCATATTCTCTTGATGTGAACTTAAAATCATGTTCTAAAGGTGTTTTACTTGGCTTTGCTCCTCATGAACAAACTTCAAAAATTAATTCTAAAGCATACTTCCTCCTATTCAACACTATTCCTTTATGACTATTTCAATGCCATTAAAATACTTTAGTTCACCAAGATCTTCGATTTTGAAGTTCCCCTTAAAACTTCCTTCAACACTTCCATTAATTCTTTGACATTTCCAGTAGTTAACATATCATCTACATGTACCGATAGTATCACAATCCTGAGTATCAACATTTTTTGTGAAAAGTGAATAATCACTCTTACTTTGTTCATATTCAGAAGTCATCAGCACTGATGTTAACTTGCAATTACAGTGCTTGCTTGGCTGTTTTAAACCATATAGGTATTTGATTAGCTTGCACACCACATTCTCTCCATTTGGATTATTAAAACCTTGTGGTAACTCCATATATACTTCCTCATGAAGATCTCCTTGTAAAAAGGCATTATTTACATCCATTTGATACAATGGTCAAAAATACATTGCTGCAAGAGGTAAAGCAATTCGTACTTAAACTAATTTAACAATAGGAGAAAAGGTCTTCACATAGTCTATGATTTCTTGCTGACTATAACATATTGCCACTAACTTGGCATTATATCTTTCTATAGCTCAATTTGGCAGATATTTGACTTTATATACTCATTTACGGCCAATTGCTTGCTTTCCCTAGGTAGTGAAACAAGTTTTCATGTTCCATTTTCTTCCAAAGCTGAAATCTCTTTCTTAAGTGCTTTTACCCAATTATCATATGATTTTGCCTCCTCAATCATTGTTGGTTCTTTAATTTTAGATACAACAAATAAAAAATATTGATCATGGCCAGGTGATAAACTTTCATAAGAAGTATACATTGCTATTGGGTAATGAGTAGAATTTACTTGCTTTGTTTTTGTTTGACCTTTGCTCTGAATTGATGATGGGGCAGTAGAAAATACAGTCTCCGTGCCAAATAGGTAATTTTGTTGATCTTGTAGATCTTCTAGTGTTGTCTTGTAAGGATGTAGGTAGAAAATTAATTTCAGGATTATGTGATATTTTAGAATTCTAAATCCTCTTCAAAATTTGAGGTAATTGGAATAATATCTGGATTGTCAGGCTCAGGTTCATGAAAAGATGATGTAGAAGAAATATAATTAGGAATATGAGGATTTTCTATTGTGGGAGAAATTGAATTATCTCATCCTAAAAATTATTGTTTGTAATATCATTTTGTTCAAAACATTTGTGCTTTTGTTTGATTGTATTTTTTTTTTTGGATAAAAAAGAAACAAGTGCTCATGGAAAATAACATCTCTACTAACAAGCACTCTTTGTGTTTCTAAATCTAAGAGTTTATACCCTTTCTAAGTAGAGGAATAACCAAGTAGGTCCACAGGTATAGTTCTTTTTGCAAATATCTGATGGAACAAGATTAGTTGCATATGCTAAACAACCTATCAGTCTAACATGGTCAAGCTTTTGTGGTTCTTGAAATAATCTCTCATAGGGTGAGTTCTACAATAAAGTGGTTGGAAAACTATTTGTCAAATAGGATGTTGCTTGTATGCATTCACCCTAATAATTGATAGATAATCCAGATTGAAATTTTATTGCTCGTGCTACTTCAAACAAAAGTCCATGCTTCCTTTCTACAATTCCATTTTGCTTAGTATGCACACAACTACTTTTATATATAACTCTCAATGAAGCAAACAATTGGTTACATTGAGAATTAAAAAATTCATAATCATTGTCTGATCTTATAACCTTAATTTGAGCGGAAAATTGTGTGCTAACATAAGCTATAAAATGTTTTATTGAAAAAAAATGTATCTCTTTTATTTCTAAGCAATGAAATGCAAGTATAGCGAGAATAATCATCAACAATATTGAGAAAGGATTGTTTTTATCAAATGTTTTCCTTCTATATGGACCCCACAAATCCATATGCAACAATTGGAATGGTTCATGGGCTTTACTTGAACTAAATGGAAAAGGAATTCTAGTTTATTTAGCTAGAGAACATATGGTACAATCAGATAAATCTAGTGATGGAGCTTAGTAGCGGATATATGACCAAGCCTCTTATGCCATAGTGCAGGCAAATGTTTTCTTACAGCAACACATGGCAAAAAGAATATATACTGATGATTTCTTTCCCTACCAATGCCCATCACCTTCCCATTGTAAAAGCCCTGCAAAACACAAAAATTAGGATAAAAACATATTGAGCATGAGACCTCTTTGGTTAGTTTTGAAACTAATAGTAAATTGAACTCGAAATTTGGTATATGTAACACATTTTGCAATATATTCCCTGCCATCAACTCATGTTTTCCTATACTGACAAGTGACAACACTAGGCATTCTACCATCTGCATCGTGACAACTTGTGAAAAATTAATTGTCTTAACATTATTGGAATAGGCAGTTAAGGATATACTTGCTAAATTGACTTTTTCTTTGGATCTTGACTTCTTGTTAATAAACTTCGACACTTGTTCATATTGCTCTTGAGTAAGAACATGCGCTAAAATTCCTTGAGAGTCTGAACTTTCAGTTGTTGTCACAACATAATCAGTGGTTTTCTATTGAGACCTTTTTTTTAAAATTTGTATCTAACAGGATAACCAACCAATTTATGACTTTTTTTTCTTTCCATGCCCTTTTACATGACAATGATCACAAACAACATCCCACTTGTTTTTGAGTTTCTATCCATGTAAAAGGTTGTTGAATCTATTAGAGATTCAGACCTGGTGTTTAAGACAATTCCTCTTTGACTCTTTTCTTACAACAACATTGAATATGCTTGATGAACTACAGGCAAAGGAGTAATAAAATCTAACTTTGTATGTTTGCATAGGTTTCATTAAGTCCCTTAAGAAATTTATATAGCTTGAGATCTTGATTATACTGAACATATTTTTAGCCTTTTCGCATTTACAGGTTGGTATTTCCACGATCGAGGTCATCTCATCCCGAAAGATTCTGAACCTGTTATAATAACTTGCAACTGATAAAGAACTTTGATTAAAGGAATAAATGTTTCTAAGGAACTGAAAAAGTCTTATTCCGTATGGCTTATCAAATCGTTCTTGCAAATCCTTCCAAACTATATGCAAATTTGTAAAGTAAACCACACCAGTTACTAGTTCTTGAGACACTGAATTCATAATCCATGCCAATACAATTGCATTAACACGATCCCATAACTATTTTAAAGAATCATCTACTGAATCACTAGTGAAAGTTTCATCTACGAAATCAAATTTGCTTTTCCCAATCAATAAAATCCACATGGCTCTACTCCATACATTATAATTTTTCAAACCAACAAATTGGAAAATCACCATAGGTGTAACTGGGCCATCTGAAGACTTGAGGAACAAAGGATGATGCATATTAATCTAATTCAGCATTCTTGCACTTCCAGATCCTCCTTACGTGCTTCCTCTTTCATATACATTTTTCATTTCTTCTTCAGATTCCCCAACAATTGATCTTCCAAGAACTTGAAAGATGTTGATCGCCAAACAATATGTTCTTCAGATCCACAATCAGAACCTTTGAAGTTGATTTGGATCACTAAATGGCATGCTCTGATACCATGAAAAGAGAGCAATGGATCTTCTTCTTGGTGAAAAATAGAAGCAGATAAAGAAAAAGATGGAGTCATAGCGGCGGAATTGGGAGACAAACCAGAGAAAACTTTTTTTTATTAAAACTGATATAAGTACTAAAATATTTACAATTTACCTCCTTTTATACAGCTCTCCAACTAACAACTAACTTTCATTCAGAATTAAAAAAAAATCAGTTGGCATGTCAATTTGACTCTTTAACAATGATATATATATATATATATATATATATATATATATATATTGTGTGTGTTTAATGCACCTACAAAGCACCTCTTACTTTGTAGGGATATTTAATAAATTTTAACTATATATTGCATAATCAACGATAGATTTAGTCGTGATTTTTTTTTCTAATTTTAAAATTTATTATTAATTACTGTTGATTATGTAATATACAATTAGAATTTGTTATGTATTCCTACAAAGCAAGTGGTGCTTTGTAGGTATTTTAATCTCTCTCTCTCTCTATATATATATGTATTTATTAAGCTTCTCAATTATCATGGTTTGCATCGAGAAGGGAGTAGATCAGATGATGCTGTTGCCTTCCGTACGAAGCACACAAGGTCCGGGCTTGTGCGGGTTTTTTATTCACGAATTTAATAGTTCTTAGTTGGCATTATATATGCATGGTGTTGGGTCATATACACGTTGCTTCATGGCAGATCTGATCTGGGATCGTGTTGTCAATTGCAAAGCTTGGTTTTGTGGACAAATTGGATTTAATTGAAGAGTCTTCTAATGGCCGTAGATTAGTTAATTGGAGTATTGTGGCTCTTAACATGTTTGATAGATCCAACTACTGTGTTGTCACAGCATCCCACTCTGCTCCGGATTGGATTTGTCTAACGACTAGCTTTTTTATTGAATTATTTTTTATGTTTACAATATCCTCCACTTGAGTGGTCGATCGACCTAAGAGCTTTTTTTAATTTTATTTTGATCATCTGCCTAATTCGATAATATTTTTTCTTTATCTCATAATTCAAATAATACCAGGGTGCGTGATTTGGATGATTTCTTAAACATGTTTTTTAATATTATATATTTTACAACATATTGAAGTCGAAGTGTACAAGCAAATAAAAAGAAATGACCCAGCCCAGCGTATTTGACTTCCGAAAAACACAGGTTAATTAAAAATGAGCCCAAAACTCCCCTAGTTAAAATATATATTATTTTCATAAAAATACACAAAATTACAAATAATTAAAAAAAAGCTGGGGCCGGATCTGGCCCCGCGTGGCAGGATCCGGCCATGCGCGGTCGGATCCGGCCACACAAGGGCCGGATTTGGCCCCGCGCGGCTAGATCCGGCCGCGCAGGTCCCGATCCGCCCGATCTCATCACCGTCGCTGCGGGGCAGATGAGAAGAAGAAGAATGAGGAGGCAAGGGGGCGGCCGGATGAGAAGAAAAGAATGAGGGAAGAAGGAGGAAGAAGAAAAGAATGAGGGAAGACGGAGGAGGGAAAAACGAAAAAGGAAGGTGGAAAAAATGGAAAGAGAAAGTGGGACTAGGTGTCTATATATATGAGTGATGAATTACTAAGGGATTTAGGTATTCGTCAGAAATTCTGATGGATATTAAAATTCATCAGACTTTCTGACGGGTTTAAATCCATCAGAAATTCTGACGGACATGTTTGTCTGTCAGAAATTCTGACGGAAAACTACTCCATCAGAAATTTATTTCTAACGGATTCGGGACCCGTCAAAATTTTTTATGGGTCCTGAACACCTCAGAAATTCTGACGGGTATATCCCGTCAGAATTTCTAACGGGAGCTTTTCTCGTCAGAAATTTGGATGGGCCGGAAGACCCGTGCACTGGAATAATAATAGTTTAGTATATAGTCATTCACATTTGGTATCCTGCTTCAATGGTTAGCCCATCTCATGTATTCGCCCACTGGAATAATAATAATAATTGTGCTCACCCCAGGATTCGCCCACTCCAGTGTATTCTTGCACAATTTTTATTTACACTAACCAAGTATATGATGGCCTTTATTCTTTCCTTTTTAATGCGAATGAGATATGGTTATTAAATTATTTTTTATATATTCAATTTATTAATTATGTGATCTTATAAAACTTTATAGATATTTTATATAATATCTTTTGATATAAATCCTTTTAGATAATATCTTTTGAGTTGACCTTTATTTTCTTATTTTAAACTTGGTATAATTTATTCTTACATACAATTATTTCTAATATTCAATTTTTTTTCTACCTAAAATACATTGACTATCAAATAAATCAATTGTTACATGTACCCATCTTATTTATAAAGCTTATATATATTTGTATATACAATATTTTTCACTTAATCATTATTTTCTTATTTATCATGTTTTCTCTCCAATAAATAAGGTCTTTAAACTTTACTTCTTATATATTTATGAATTCTTAAAAAAATGTGTAATTTTATATAATAATCTAGCTTAAACTTTGTTTATCATGTTTTCATTTTTATCGCATACATTATTAGCACTTTCTTCCTCCACTTTCTATTGTCATTAGATTCTCTTCTAACCTAGTATGAAAGTTATTATTTCAATTAATTTAATTCCTCCTATTCATTATAAATGTAACTTTGTTTAAATTGTTTGTTATTGATGCGAAGTGTGGGGTAAGATAGATGATGACCACAGGTTAGGGGGTTAACCAGGATCGATCTTCTGTATAAAGATGTTCTTCACTTCAAATTTTACTATTTATAAACCTATGCACACTCCTATCACCGCAAGTATACGGCAATCGTCGAGTACTTTAGGTGTCGATCCACTAGGACACTTTGCTTTCACGCTTCTATTCCTACTCTTCCTCAGTCAAGCTTTCACGGTTAGGGGGCTTGACACTAGAGGTTCAAGCCCTAACCGGAATAGGTGAGGGGTAATCAACAGAAATAATATTTTTTGTTTGTTTTTATAATAAAGAAAACTGAATTAAGAAAGATAACTTCTAATGATAAGAGGACACCAGGACCCTGGGTTTACCTCTGAATCACATTCATCTACTCTTTGTCGTAAAATCATATAATGTCGTCCAGGCCCTTACACCACGGGTCAAAGCAGCCCCGCTCTCGCGGTGACTGCTCTACCTTTTCACCTTCCCGCCCTTGCGGGTAAGGTTCAAGGCTTGACCAAATGTAATCTGGCCATGGTCACACTCTCTCCTTCGGAAGAGAGCTCACCATCTCAAATCCCGATAAAAATAGGTAAGTCCTGACACCCAAGTTCTAGAGGGATACCGGCTCCACCGTGTATTGACCTCCTTTCCGAGGGGGATCTAGCGGTTCAGTCGGAGAGTTTCTCAGGTTGGAGCATTACCCCATAGGGGTAACCGGATCAGTAAGCCCCCACACCTGGTGGCGCATGCTTACGGGGTCCAATCAAGAGAATGTTTTCTGAGTAACCTATCAAGCCTCATTCGAGGTCAAGGCAACTCAGTTTACCTCTCCAACCAAATCCGTAAATCGAACTCAAGACAATGTCATTCGCTCCGGGTCAACCTCCAGAGGTAGGGGCAAACTCACACCTATCCCCTAACTAAAGAGAATCAACCTAGACTAAGGTTTCCCCAAAACTTCATCACTAACCTTTCGGCTCATCGTGTGAAGGTGGCATCATATAAAGCCCCTTATGGGCGGTGTGCACTTGGGTAAGAAACCAGGCGATTAACAACAAAACACAAACCAAAAACTCATCACCACGATTTAGTACGCGAGATCAAGTGGACGATTAAAAAGGTGAAGTTCAAAGCATTTCAGAGTAAATAGAAGTGAAACAGAGTTTACCCCAGGATCCCGGCAATGGAGTTTAGCCGGACATCCTGGGCACAAAAGTTACATAAACAGAATGAAACATAGCCAACATAATGTTCTCCGAAAGTAAATTGCAAAATAAACTAAAGTCCCAGCCGTGCGTCCCCCCCCCTTTCTTCATCGTGCTTCCCTTTCTTTTATACTCCGTTGCCCTCTTCAGACCTTCTATTTTGCGCTCCCTAAAAGTCAGGGAGTGAGAGAATCTCCAAAATTCAGCAAGTCCAGAAATCTCGGAGTTTAGGATTAGCTCCGCAAAATCCCCATTCTTCGGCTGCATCAATAAAAAATGGAAGGAGTTTGAAATTTCAGATATTCAAGCAATTATATATGAAAAACCTTCTTAAATTAGCTTATATTCCCAAAACCCAATAATGATGATACCGAACAAAATGGAAATAAATCGTCACAAATTGTTTACTAAAGTGGTTATTGGGGTAAGCTTTTCGGGAATGGGGTCAACCTAAATAAATATACATTTTCCTGTCATCAGTTATTCTTATTGATAATATTATCTTTCTTTAATTATTTATTATTGAGATTAATGAAAGACTTTTGTAACATGTATTGAGGGAAAATTGTTTTAGAAAATGAGAGTTTCAATAAATCGCTGGAATTATTGTATGATTCATTTTAATATTGACAATTTATGATATAGTTATTTATGAATTTCAGTATTTTTCTATCTAATATAGCTGAATAAAATGAAATTTGAAAAGAGAAAATTAGAGCAAAATTTTCATTCTCCAAAGTATGGTGTCTGCATGTACATATATTGATATATCTAAAAGTTGATTTTTATTTTTTTTTGGATCAAATTATGAGTATATATTTTATATAGTCTATGTATAAAAACTCTATTTGTATAATTTATAAAATTATTTATTTAATAATGGTGAATAATATAATATCATATATTTGATTATTTTTAAGTTTTTTAGAGTTATTAAAAGAGTATATAATTAAGAATAATATATATATATATATATTATTTATCAAAATTAATTAAATAATACTTGATATTAGTGAACCCACTAAAATTCATTTCTGGATCCGCCACTGTATACATATACATATGTATATATATAAGCTTTAAACATAAATTGTGTAACCTTAGAAAGAATTACTTACTATTGTCATAAATATGTTTTCTTGATTTTGAATATGTGATAAACCTTGTAGAACTGTAAATTTATGTCTCAAGCAAAAAAAAAAATTAAAGTTTAATCAAACAGTATAATTTTTTTTTAGAAGAAAACAACTTATTTTTTTATATTATAAAAAAAAGATGACTCGATGAACCAAAAAATATGATAACTAGTTATTCATTTCCTAATAGATATTAAAATAGCGCATTAGTCAATACCCATACATAAAGTATTACAAGTACATTATATAATATAATAGTATTAATATTCATAACCAAGCTCGAAGAAGATAAAGTGAAGTCTTTCAAAAAAAAATTCACAAAGACAATTACCAGAACAATTGAACCCTTGTTGTCTAATTGTCGTGGTGACAAAAGATGAGGTGCTCTCTATTAGACCCAGTCAGCATTCCTTATAACAAACAGCATAAACGTGTACCATCATCAATCTCTCTAGCAACAGACACGTTCCACTCAGCAACATAAGCACTCCACCACAAGAACACCTGTCCAGTTCTGCTTCACTAATAACGACATGCAATGCCGCTTTTGTATTATTATAAAACCTTGTACAGATCTACAGATTATGATTATCAAAGCAATTACATTTTATTATATGGTATCAGAGCTTCGCCATGGCCTCCGTCAATTCCTCATCTTCCTCTTCTGCTGTTGCAACAGAGGTTCCAGCTCATCCATCTCCTTTCCCTGCTCTCCATCAGGCTCATCATTTCATTTCCATTAAACTCACTTCCAACAACTATCTTTTATGGGTCACACAACTTCTTCCTCTGACAAAAAGCTTTGATATGAAAGGCTTCATTGATGGAACCACTACTTGTCCAGAAATTCCATCCTCAGCCACTGGTACAACATCTCCATTATCACCTCAAGTTATTGAATGACAGCTACCACATGGCCAAGTTGAGCGAAAAAATTGACATTTAATTGAGACCACTCTGACCCTCCTCACACATGCTCAGCTACCACATCGATACTGGCATTACGTGGCTGAAACTGCCATCATGCTCATTAATCGGCTTCCATCTTACGTCATTAACCATGACACTCCTTTTTTTCGCCTCTACACAACCAAACCAGACTACCGCCACCTACAAATTTTCGGTTGCACCATCTATCCTTTCACACGTCCACATAAGCGGCATAAATTTGACTTACATGCTCTTCCATGTGTATTTCTTGGCTATCCAATCAACACAGTTGGATATCATTGTCTACATCGTCCCACTGGTCGGATTTATATCTCGCGGCATGTCATCTTCGACGAAACCATCTTGCCTTTTGCCTCCCAACCATCTGAACATCAACCAGGCACCACAACATGTGCTGGTTTCCCTTGGATTTCCATTCCAATTACAACATCTCAACAGCCTTCCCCATCGTCTAACCTCTTAAGGTCATCATCTTCAATCCTTGGATCTCCCTCTTCTTCTAATTCTCTAACTCCACCACCTTCCCCTCCAACTATTACGCGGATCCTACGCCCAAGGAGACCGATTGATTATCGTTCCTTGGTCGGTTTAACAGCCCTAACAACCACCACCGACATTCCACCTCCTACATGTTTTTCTACTGCTAATAAACATGCACATTGGCACACCGCCATGGCTGATGAGATTCATGCGCTCATCACTCATGGAACTTGGACGTTAGTTCCGCGTAACCCTTCTATGAATGTTATTTGTTGAATCTAGGATCCCAAGAGTGTTTTGATGATCACAAATTTGTAAGGGAACTTAGTTTGCACTGATGAACTTGTTGAGCTGAATTCTGTAACAGGTTTATTCAAGTTCAGAAGTTGTTAGGTCG